>CM062077.1:9028559-9099489 GCA_031163375.1 Conogethes punctiferalis | reverse complement strand
CAACATTAACCATTGTTATACCAAATGTGCAGCCTGCGGAAAAATAAATCGGTGATCAAATTCGGTGATGCATTATCGGACTGTCATACGGAATTTCGGAGCCCCAAAGTACGGGATCGCGATGCACGTTAGTGCGAAAGTAGCGTATACCAGGCCGATACACGGGAGCCAACGGTACCTAAAGCGTTGAATGAATGAAACAAACAATATATACTCGTACATATACATATACGTATAAGTTTAAGCATTGAGAGTAATTTGAGAGTTTGATATAAGTTTATTGTAAAACATTAAGAGACGCAGCAAACCATAGACTTTCTATCGGCCCATAGTTTGGTCAGGCTCATGAAGATCAGCCAATACAAAATCGTTGCAGTATGCGGGCTTGCATGTCGTGGGCTGATCGTTGAACTGAGCCGATCACGATATGCTGGCATATCGTGATATGCCGTGTGCTATGATAATAATATCACAATCGGCCCACGACACATAGGTACATCTTCATATTGATTACGAGCCCGATCATACTATCGCCCGATAGAATGTCTGTGATTTGCAGAGTCTCTAACTAAATGTACCCAACATTTAAGTAAACATCATTCCCATCTCAAATGTAACATAATACCTAACAGTTTAATGTTCGGCTGAAAGGAGAATGACCATTGTAGTATGGGCTTTGGTTTCAGATTTTATCACGTTGTACCTCCATGAAATCTACCTCATTGGATAGAGTATTAAACATAGAATACATTATGAAAAACAATAAGCATCTAATTCGCCGGAGTTGCGAGCAACAGGTTCATGAAGTTCATTATTTTAGGTTATTTTTCACAACGTTAAATACCTTTCCGAACGGCAGCTGGGCGTCCTGCGTCAATCATAACGAACAGTTGCTAAAACGGCGATTATCTAATTTCAATTTCTACAGTTACGGAGAAAAAATGCGCTCAACTCAACGTAAAGGCCAACGAACACGTAAAGGCAACATAAATCAAAACGAATAAATCGTCAGTGCTAAAACAAAACAATAACATTTCTCTAATGTCAATGTCATGTCACTTTCATTATTTTTTTTCATCACTCTTGGTGTTGCCCGTCGCAATATAAATGCGAATCGATATTCATTGGATCAATCGATATTCATTCACTTAAGGTTTGTTGTCATTAATTGGAAGGTAAAGTAACTGAATATTCTCGAAGATATTCTTTTCTATGAGAAAAGGATTTTGTTTTGTAAATATCCTTAATATTTTCTTTTTAACCCTCCTTCATCCTTCCGAGTCGTGTATCAGGAATCGATTATTGTGAATTAATATTTTAAATATTGGCAACCCTGCAACCCCAAAAAGTACAGTTCTTTGGTAGAGGAAGTACTTTGTTACAAAAATTACTTTTAAATTAGCACTTTTTTCCCCGGCGAAGTTTTGACTTGTTTTTGTAGAAGGTCTTGTGAAAATGAAATACAATTTTTTTCAGGTTAATTTCGTTCATGTACAAAACGAAACCATATTTGGGCATTCTCCTTTATAAACCAAATGGACAATATCTATCTTTTTCTATATACTTATAATAAATCTGTAGAGAGGTCAATTCTGTACATTAAATATATTTTCAAAATAACTATCAGAAGATGATAAGTGATCGATAGGTACTAATGCCAAAAATGCAATCAGTAAAATTTTTGTCTGTCTGTCCGCCTGTTCGTCTGTCTGTCTGTATGTTCGTTATAGAAACAAAAACTACTGAACGGATTTTAACGAAACTTGGTACAATTATTCTTTACACTCCTGGGCAGGTTATAGGATACTTTTCATCACGCTAAAATCAATAAGAACAGAGCAGTGAAAGGAAGTGTGTGGAAAACGGGAGAATTTTTTATTTATGTGTTTTCACCAAGGTATTGCTAGAAGTCTAACTTAAAATTTAGGTACCATTTTATCGAAGTCCGTTATTTTTGAAACCCGATATCCACGCGTGCGACGCCGCCGGCACAGCTAGTCAACAATATAGTACTACTTACAGACCCCGTATCGATATCATGGTGGAATTTAATTTGCTCCGTATTGGAATGAAGATTAAAATACAAGCAATGACCTTTACCTAAATATCTACATTTTATTAGAAATTGAGAACATGGGTACCTACAGCATTAAACACAATGGAATAAGATGTTTGGAAAATGATTACATTATACTATCTACCTATACATTTATAATGAAATAAATTTACATTTTATTTTAAGGACCGATCTCCATTTCTGGGGAGGGCCCCAGGAGGTCTTGACGTATCGTTAGAACAAAATTCAAGTTGATTTCTGAAAGGTGGTTCGTCTCTCCCACCTGATAAAGTATTCCGGACTCCCCTACATACCAGATACTCATCAAACTACAAACTTTTTCAAAATTCTATCCCAAGCGTCTGCAACAACTACTGGATCCTACTAAGGTAGAAGTAGGAGAAACCACAGACTTTCTATAGGTCGATAGTTTGGTCGGGCTCATAATTAGTATGAAGATGTATCCATATGTCACCGCAAAATAACAAATCTCGTAAGTTAATGAATCCCCTAGGTTGTTGATCAACTCCCAAAAAATAATAAACGGCACTTGAAATGTATTGTTTAATGTATGTATTTTAGTAAATTGGTCAATTTACGGCGTCTTTTCGTTAAATAATCCGACGAAGGCGAGGTAAACGCTGATTGGTCGAATGACTCCCGTGGTGTTATCACGCTCCCCGCAGCCGTTTCCATTACCGCTCTAAACGTAAAAAACTGATCTGATCTTCTTTTTATTTTATTATAGTACAGATACATTCACTTTGACATCTCTATCTCTTAAATATCAGCATTAAATTAACATATCTAAGTGTTTTTCCCTACAAAAAATGCCAAATGCTTATAATGAAGGCCGTTGACCAATCAGAGAACAGCGTATCACTAAGCAATGATTGGCCTATTTTTTGACGATTTTACCTGTGTCAAAATCGTAAAGTATAAAATTACTGCCAGGTACCCGTAAGTTGGTCAATCAACTGAAATCAATTGTGTTAAATAATACATTTCAACTACCGTTTGTTATATGTATTCCGAAAGTTAATCAACTACCTAGGAAATTGATCAACTTACGATTCTTGCTATTTTTCGGTGACATATACTTACAAGTCCGCATGCTTTGACGATTTGGTATCGGCTGATCTTCATACTTACTTATTATGTCTGTGTTTTGCGGGGCCTCTAAAGATAGAAATATGAAAGAGACTGCATACCTATCCGGTGAATTTTTTTTTATAGTAGCTTGACATAATGGCTTCCCTTTGCGAAAGAGAAGCCCTAGTCGCTGTGACAACTGGCAAGTAACTTGGTACAATTGTCCTGATTGAAAATTAGTACAATTGATACCTGTCAGTTGCCACTGCCATGCCGGCCCAATCCTAACCCCCCACGAGCTCCGGAAACCCTACTCACCAGCAGAAACACGACCCGGAGGTCATTTGGATGCGGTATTCTATAGGGTGGAGGTCCTTCCCCGGGCGGGCAGTCAATTTGAGCGAAGATTCGCTATGCCCTACCTCTCTTTTGTTATCTAAGTATACATATTATGGCATATCCCGTGAATTGTTATCTACATAAATTATGTAGCTAGGTATTTCAGTAAATGTGGTTAAATGATAAAATCCAACCTTGCGGTTCCCGAGAGGTGTCGGAGGTGGCGGGCGTAGACTCCGGCGCCGGGGTCTCCGCCTCGCGGCGCCATCGCAGCAGCGCTCCGAGTAACGGCGACATCCCTGTGTATCCCTGAATATGCACCCACATTAAAGATAACATCATCAGCTTATCGCAGGCCACTGCTGGAGATAGGCCTCTCCAGCCGTTCAGTTCGCCAGTTTGGGCAAACATGTGGAGGGTTTACCCATAATCGGCATACGGTTTTGCAGGTTGGCGGTAGCTCTTCGCTACGTTGACTGTCGTTGACGGTGCTGCTCGTCATCGGTTATACCTTACCAGTCGGTTGCCAGAGCCTAGTTTGTTATTCGGCAGGGTGTACCATGAGCAGGTGAGTGGCTGATTAAGTCGCTCCCTTTCATCCCCATAAAGATAACGCACCTAACAACTATAATTAAGTACAATAAAGTATATCTATCTACATAGAGGGTAGATAGACTGCTATGGTAGTCCGTAGATGAACATTTTCGTTCGATATAAGTAGTAGATAGGTAATATGTATCTACACTTATAAGTTCGCCGTCTGTAGGCATTTCATGTGATTTCATTGCGAACGTCGTTTGCGATGTTTACGTGATTGGCGGGAGAGGGTGGAATTTGATTTGTTGTAAGAAAGAAAAGAAGTAGAAATTAGAGAAGAAAACTTCTAGGGCGCTGGTTAGGTATATAACTATGAATTCCATATCTATGATATATCTTTTTTTAATCTACACAGTACAAACATTTGTGTTCATAAACATGTCTGTTTGTATTTGGTCTGGGTGTTTACTATGTATAATATGTATTAATTTACAAAAAAAAAGTATTTAAGTAAGTTTATCCGTTGTCTACTTAGTACCCATAGTATAAGCTTCGGCTTAGTTTGGGGCTAGACGGCGCGCGCTGTGTGGCCCAGCGTGCTCTTGGGTTATTTATATTGTGTTTCCTACCTCTTACAATTCTGGTTTATAGATAATACATGATATATAGATAATATCTCAAATATCATCTTCAATGAATACCTACCTACCAATAATTCATTTATTGACTTGCAATAACATACATAACTGAACTAAGGAATAAATAGCAAATAATCGCAACTTTAATCAACACTGGCCAGAATTAAATGTTTACCAACAAACCTTTCTACCAAACAAAAACCATTATTCATTATGTAATAAAACCAACAGAACCTATGAATGAACTAGATTTTTTGGTTCGTAGATACTACCATTAAATAGTTCCATGATAGAATTACTGAGAAAAATTTTCATCATTAATTCCATTTATAATGGAGCTACTTAGTGTCAATTTTGAGTTGGTACCAGTGTCCAAAAAACAATTTTTGTCACATTTGTGATCATAAAATAACAGAAGTTACAAAAAGAAGCTTTCTGAGTCAAATAATAAATATTTGTTCTACAAATTATGGCCATATTTGTATACCAATGTTATAATAAAATAAAGTTTGTGTTTTTGTATATTTGTTAAATTGTAAGGGGTTAACAATGGATCTACTAAATTGATTTTAAAAATTCTTTCACCAATAGAAAGCCACATTATTGCTGAGTGTCATAGGTTATATAAAAAAACCGGCCAAGTGCGAGTCGGACTCTCGCACGTAGGGTTCCGTACCATTATACAGCTAAATAAATGTTTTTCTTTACGTTTTATTATATTGGAGTTAATTAAATGAAAAAATTAGGTAATTTGATTTATGACGTTTAAAAAAAAACTACTGGCTAGATTTCATTCAAACCAAATTTCGTTAGTAGTTTTTATAGTGATACACATGATATTTTTTTTTCAGTTTTATCATGCCTATATTTTAGAAGTTACGGGGGGGGGGGGGGGGGGGACACTCATTTTACCACTTTGGAAGAGTCTCTCGCGCAAACTATTCAGTTTAGAAAAAAATGATGTTAGTAACCTCAACATCATTTTCAAATACCTATCCATTGATACCCCACACGTATAGGTTCGATAAAAAAAAAATTTTTCAGTTTCAGTTCTATGTATGGGGAACCCCAAAAATGTTGGATTTTTTTCTGATTTTATTCTAAAATCTTAATGCGGTTCACAGAATACATCTACGTACCAAATTTCAATAATGTAGCTCTTATAGTTTCGGAATAAACTGGCTGTGACATACGGACGGACAGACAGACAGACAGACAGACAGACAGACAGACAGACAGACAGACAGACAGACAGACAGACATGACGAATCTATAAGGGTCCCGTTTTTGCCATTTTGGCTACGGAACCCTAAAAAGCTGAAGTGGCAGTGGGCTGGCCATATTAACCGCTGAACCGACAACCGTTGGGGACGAATTCTAGAGTAGATATCACTTCTCGGCAAACGTAGGACGCCTATAGGTCAGGTGGAGTGGCGATTTGCGCAAGAAAGCTAGCAAGTCTTGGGTGAGAGAAGCCTAAGATGGTTCAATGTGGCGAATAACTGCGATAGGGTGATTATAATGTAAAATAAAATCTTTTTTTTTATTTTATCAAAAGAGGTTACCTTTTTCATTCTTTGGGCAGGTACCTACCTATTTAATGTTCATGACATTGCTTCAGGGTATATAATATAACAAAACTCTTTAGATTAAATACAATCATTGTTCAATAACCGAGTCGGTTCACCGATTTAGTATGTTTATGAGATTATTAACGACTAATCCGCTGACAATTAGTTTTTATTGTCTTTTTAGCGTTAACATAAACTCCAAATGAGACACTGTACCCTAATTAGAATAGAACCCTACCCTAATAGAAAGTTCCTTAACAGTATATCGATTAAGTTTTAATCAATAAGCAAAAAAGAGTTTGACAGATAAGACAAATAAAAATAATGACAGATAAGATAAAAGTTCCCAATTGAATTACTAATAGGCAACAGATAAGGTAAGTAATAAAAATAAGCTCGTCGGTATTTGGACTTGTCTAAATACTCTCTTAGAAACCTTGACAATCCAAGACCATCTCTTTAGAAACTGATTTTCAAACCATAAGAAATTGGTTAATTTTTACCAGTCACCTTCTAACCGCTTTTTTACTCCTATTAGCTAGCTACCTATAATCTAGGTTTAATAGACGTCTAAAGTATTTGAACACATTGTGACATTTTCTCATGCCATACTAAAATTTTATCTGAGACAGATAACAACCCTCTTTCTTGCCGAACTAAAGTAGGTAAATTCTGAAGCATAGGTACGTACTCAAATTCTCCTTTGGCTTTCAGTTATAATACTTAAGCATGTTATAGGTCGGTACGCAAGGGTATGTCCGAGTTCGTACGGAATAAGCCGTTATCAGCGCCAGTTGACAAAGCTATTATCGAAGATGCTACCTACAGAGGATTACCTTTACTAAAACTAAAAATAAATTTTAGTTCAACACCTATTGATTCAATGTAAATAGTTGACACAATTAATGAAAAATGTACCAATAGACACTCGGGGAAAAATTGCTGCCCTAAGCCATGATGTCGGGGTAGGCAGTAGCCTAATAATTATAACCACTGACCTGTTATCCCTTGACGAACGGGTTCTTGATTGGTGTGTCAAATCCTATCCTAGCAGTCACTTAACACGGGTTTGGGACATTTCTGTGTAATATTGTATTCGGTCGTAGCCTCTGCTCCGAACTAAAGGCAGGATGGCGGGGCTGCGCGCGCAGCCGATCGATGGCTGCTGCGCGCTGCGAACCCTCTACGTTATAGTTCCGTGCGAAGTCACGGCGTTTACGTCACCCATTGCGTACATTGAAGAGTCGCTCAAAATATCAGCTTTGAATGGGCGTCGCACAAGGTTCGACGGAAAACGTCAACCACTAACTTCCCATGTATAGCTTTTATCCGATCCGTTTTACAATGTAGTAACGATTAGCACCGTTTCATCGCTTCCTCTGCGAATGTCGATTTCGATTATCACGTTGCCAAAGTTTGTAAAATTGATGATAAAATTTCACAGTAAAATTAGTAATCCCAACTTTTAGCTCTATAATAGATATTATTGCAAATTGTAAATTTCTTCTAAGTAAATGATGGTAATAAACAATTTATGGGACGTGGGACGAAATGCAAATCTGGTGGTGGACGTGGTCTCTGCCTACCCCTCTGGGAGAAAGGCGTGACGGTATGTATGTAAACAATAATTTATGTAGGTACTTAATCGTCTTCAAACAATAACATTATATACCTACTCACCTACCAACTTTGGTTATCAGTTTTTAATAAAAAAATAAATAACTGTCTCTTTTTACCCATATTTTTAATCCATTAATACAAAAATCTTGGTTCTCAGACTTTTGCGGCGACTAGATCTACAAACGATAAACACAAACGATAAGACTATGTTTATCCTCCATTATGTTAATCTTATTTATATATACCCAGTCTGCCAAGCACACTAACTTAAACGAAATATAATAAAAACCTTTAGCTGCTTTGGTGGGATAGAGTATTTAGTTAACTAGCCGTGCCAGCGGCGTCGCACGCGTGGATATCGGGTTTCAAAAATAAATGACTTCCATGAAATTGTACCTACATTTCAAGTTAAACCTCTAGCAATACACAATCTAAAACCGCATTCAAATCCATGATGTAGTTTTCGCGAAATGCGCGTTCAAACGTACAGATAAAATTTCTCCCGTTTTCCCAACACTTCCCTTCACTGCTCTGCTCCTATTGATTGTAGCGTGATAAAAAGTATACTGTAACGTGTCCAGAAGTTTGAAAAATAATTGTACCACGTTTCGTTTAATCCGCCGAGTAGTTTTTGTTCCTATAACGAACATACAGACAGATAGACAGGACAGTCGGACAGACAGACAGACAAAAATTTTACTGATTGCATTTTTGGCATCAGTATCGATCACTAATCGGGTTATTAGTGATCTGATACTTATTTTGAAAATATATTTTACTAGCTTTTGCCCGCACAATTTTTTTTCCCATGTCAAATTTCAATCATCTATCTTACTTTAGATTTTTACATAAAAAAGTTTTGTCCCGCTAACTCCTGTTCCCGTGGAAATTTTGCAATATCCTCTAAGCTTTAAGTTTACCAAGGTTCAGGCGCGGATACAACGTTCAAAAAAGGTTGTGGGTACACTTACCCAAAAATTCTATTAAAGCTTAACATTATCATCCTATCGATCTCGATAGATCGTAGAAATGTGACGTCACAAGCCTATTAAGGTTGTGGGCATGCCCATCGTGCCCACGACGGTGGATCCGCGCCTGCCAAGGTTCTTGGTATAACCCTGTCTTCGACCCTCAATTTTGGCTCCTACATCGAGGCTAAGGCTCAAGTATCTGCCAAAAAGCTGGGAATCCTCTCAAAGGCGCGACACTACTTCCGGCAGGAACAGAAGCTCAATTTATATCAATCCCGTGGGGCTCCTGCTGCCATGCTCGCCACAGTCTACGTTTGGCGAACACAGCAGCGGTCACCAGGTCGACGATCCAGATTATTTATTTTTAACTGTATCAATTGAATTAATTTAATTTAATCTATTTTCATCTTTATAAGATTTTTTTTTGATTGCGAATAATCGCGAGCAATGGAGAAACTTGGGGGAGGCCTGCAGTGGGACAATAGGGGCTAAGTATAAAAGAAGATTTTTAAAAAAATTTCATGTAAATGACTTTGAAAGCTTTTAATCGTAACTCTTTAAACATAAACATATGGATACTGAAAATCTGCTTAAGTAATAAAAAGGTGTATTATCTTCAATATGTTTGATCTTTGATATATATATTTATGATTATAATTATTATTATTCAAATTCAAATTCAAATAATTCCCCTAACATAACTTGACGCACACACACACACACACACATACACAAACACACAAACACAAAAACACACACGCACACACACACACACACAAAAACACACACACATAAATATTATAATTGTCTTAGCATTGTAAAATAAATAAATAAAATACATATATTGTTAAAAAATAAATAAATAATATATTTTTGGAAGTGTCGAGGAATCACTGACACTGAAAATACAGTTTTTAACTAGTTTCGGTGTCAGGGTCCACCTTTTGTTGCAACCTTAATGTAAACCTGCCATTGATGAAATTGTAATGACTAATTTGTATCACATTTTGGGTTATGATTAAATGAATTATTATTATTATTATATTATTATTATTATTAAACATAAATAAGTATCAATCGGTGTAATATTAGAAGTAAATCCCGGGATCCGGGTTACCAATAGTCCCCTCCGAAGCCTCATGCATATTACATGGATATTGTCTATATTTAGCAGAAGGGCTATTACATTTACTGGACAGCTATACTCTATATACCCACATCAATAGATAACAATTCCATAAGCTTTTCAATAACATGGCTATGTACCTATCTACAATGTAGGTGCAGTAATCTAGAATTTTGGGTATCGCCCTACTATGTATTTACGAAGGATGGATTATAATTATTAGAGTAAGGGAACAGAGAGTGCAAATCTTTGTTTGCGCACATTCTGTTGCACTTGCATATCTCCTGTGTACTTTGCTCCTCCATGGAGACTGGAGACTAGCCGTTGTGGCCGAAATTCAGTCACGAGAGTGTTGTATCACCAATGAAAGTTATTAATCCTGCTTAATTTATTAAGGTACTAGATATCGGGTTTCAAAAATAACGGACTTCCATAAAATGGTAGGTAGGTACCTAAAGTTTAAGTTAGACCTCTAACAATAGATTGGTGACAACCACATTTAATTCCGTGCAGTAGTTTTCGCGTGATGTGCGATCAAACATACAGATAAAAATTTCTCCCGTTTTCCCAACACTTCCCGTCACTGCTCTGTTCCTATTGATTGTAGCGTGATGAAAAGTATACTAAGTATAACCTGCCCAGGAGTATGAAGAATAATCGTACTAAGTTTCGTTAAAATCAGTTAAAATTTACTGATTGCATTTTTGGCTTCAGTATCGACCAATAATCACCCCCCAATAGTTATTTTGGAAAAATATTTCATGTACAGAATTGACCTCTCTACAGATTTAATAAAAGTATAGAAGACTAGCTGCTGCCCGCGGCTTTGCCCGCGTGAATATTCGTATAAAACATAGCCTATATGTTAATCTGATTTACAAACTATATTCCTGTAAAGTTTCTTTAAAATCCGTTCAGCAGTTTTTGCGTGAAAGTGGAACAAACATCCATCCATCTATCCAAACAAACTTTCGCGTTTATAATATTAGTAGGATTAGTGGGTAATCTTCCAGTGACGTATTCGTCAATTATGTTCTTATGGCTTTTATGGCTAAAAATTGTAATTAGTCCGTCTTTTAGCTTATTCAAAAATAAAAGACACGTATTTTTTTATTTGTAAATTAGACTAAAAATTACAAAGTTATAGCCCGTTGAAATTACGGGTGACGTCACATGAGGCATTTTTACGGGAGCGAGTGACGTCAAAGACTCCCACTCCTAACTTTTGATGCCTTGTATCTTTGCTATTGTTTATTTAAATGAAAAAAGGAAAAATACGTGTCTTTTATTTTTGAATAAGCTAAAAGACGGACTAATTAAAATTTTTAGCCATAATAGCCTATTATGATTCATTTGCCTACATAAAATATTGAGTTCACAGAGATTAGGAATGTGAAAAATATCGGAAAAACCATTGGAACTGTTCCAAATGATGTCGAGTCGATATGGGTGACGCGCGGCCTTGAGGGGGCTGTGCCTGCTTCGGCTGCTGTGAAGTACCTCTCGAAACAAATGTAAGTACATACATTTGTGTTTAGGTATATGTGGGCTTCTGTTACCAAATCTTTTACTACCCATACAGGGTTTTTTTCTTAGTACACATTTTACTATATTTTATTTGTAATTGTAAGCTCTGTATCATTGTCAAATTATATTATTAACATCGAAAGTAGGGGAATGCGCCTTACGTGGCAAGAGTATCTTTATTACTAACTAGCTGCGGCGTCGCACGCGTGGATGTCGGGTTTTAAAAATAACGGACTTCCATAAAAAGGTACCTAAATTATTAATTAAGTTAGACCTCCAGCAATACATTGGTGAAATTCGCATTTAATTCCATGAAGTACTTTTCGCGTGATGTGCGAACAAACATACAGATTAAAAATTCTCGCGTTTTCCCAACACTTCCCGTCCATGCTCTTATTGATTGTAGCGTGATTAAAAGTATACTATAACCTGCCCAGGAGTATGAAGAATAATCGAACCAAGTTTCGTTATAACGAACATACAGACAAACAGACCGACAGACAGACAAAAATTTTACTGATTGCATTTTTGGCTTCAGTATCGATCACTTATATCCCCCTGATAGTTATTTTGAAAATATATTCAACTAGCTTTTGCCCGCGACTTCGTCCGCGTGTTTAAATTTATACATACAAAAGTTTTTTCCCGCTAACTCCCGTTCCCGTGGGAATTTCTCAAAATACAGCCATAACTAAACTTTATATTTACTAAGGTACCTGCATGCCAAATTTCAAGCGTCTAACTTAAGCGGTTTAGATTTTTCATACAAAAGGATTTTCCCGCTAATTCCCGTTCCCGTGGGAATTTCGGGAATTCCTTTCTTAGTGCACCCCTACGGTACCTAAGCTACGTCCCTTCCAAATTTCAAGTGCCTACGTTTAGCCGTTTGGGCTGTGCGTTGATATGTCAGTCAGTCAGTTTCTCCTTTTATATATATATATAAGAAGATGTACAGAATTGACCTCTCTCTAGATTTATTATAACTAAGTATAGATAGATTAACTTAGATGATAGCCAAGGTGACTTTGTCATCATCACGGGACAGATGGGATGCGAAAAGCTCTCTGCCCGAAGCAAAAACAAAAGCAGAGCCCGAGCCAAATGGCGCTGCATAGTCCACACGAATTCTTTCAATGCGGCGAATAAAGGGGTTTGGGTTATTCTGGCGTAGTTTTAAATTTTGGCGGCCACTCATGAAAGTTATATATTTTGAAAGACTATAAGAACTCTGATACTATTTAGCTATATGGGATACATATAGCTAAATAGTATCGGAGCTGAGATATCGCACGTCAAAGTTGTATTAGAATTTCTATTGTAATCATTATAACAACTACATTTAAGTTGTTTCTGGTTAAATAAGACACACACAGCCATCCTGCCTGGTCTTACCAATGCTTCATAACCCTGAACTACTAACCTTTCATTTCATTTTCATTTCATTTAATTTCATTGAAAAAGTCATCATCATCATCAGCTCTCATCAGTCCACTGCTGGACATAGGCCTCCCAATGCTCGCCACTTTGATCGATAGTGTACTACCCTTTCAGGCGTTGTCCTAAAATTCAAATGCATTATCTTCGCTCCGATATTACTTATAGAAAATCATCTTTCATTAATATGCTAGTTAAAGATAGTGCTACACACAATGCTCCATATAAAATGCCCAAACCCCTTTATGACAAATAATAATATTTTTAAGCGTTCTAATACTAAAATTAAATAACAGGAAAACTTTGTGCACTGATACAAAAATAATTCCTGTATCATATCATGTCCATCCAAAGTAAAGTAGGTAAAGTTGGTACTATCTACACTATAACATAAATAGGAGTAACATTTTACCAAAATTATACGCTTAATGAACACTTTTTGCTGAGTCATCAAAGGAACGACGAAATAAAAATAGTAAATTTTAATTTCAAATAAATTACCTGGGTAATTACGGTTTCACTAATGATAGGCCATGTGTAAATCAGAACTTTAGGTGAGAGAGATTGAATTCATCAACCCTACGTTAATATACATACTCCAGCATTGTTTCAAAAGCCAAAAACAGTGAACCTGTTCAATAACTCTTACGTACTTTGGCTTAAAGGTCAAAACCTCAATGACATTTCTGGCGCGCACAAATTGGGAAACGATTTACTGAATCCCTCAGCTCCCTAACAGAAGTTTGTTTCAACAAAGTTTTGAAAAGTGTATCAACGCCACAGTGATCTATTCAAGCAAGCAACTGACAGGTAGGTAGCCAAGGACCAGTTACCTACTTGCCCGTTGTCACTGCGATTGCTCTTTCACACACACACACATTAATTGGAGATCTTGACGAGGCTAGTTAAGTTACTGGCTGCTTTACTCTCGAAATTAGTAAACGCACAAAGCATATAGTTATGCTTATCAGTTGGCGCTAACATTTTCATTTACACCGGTGTCCTTTAATGCACTTAGAGATTTGCTTCTTAAAACAGTTCGTACGATAATATTATACTATGTATATGTAGGTATAGATGTATGTTAAATGATCGTTCTTGCCGAATGTTGTAGAATGCGGACGATTGCGATCTAAGATGGCCACCAACTTTGTTTTTGCAAAGAAAAGAAAATTAATAGGAACATTTTCCAGGCTGCACAGATTCAGGCATACAGTCAAATATATTTTAGCTCATTCAGGTCAACTTAGTCTCCATAACCTTGCCAATGAAATTCCAATTAGGATATCTCAATTTATGTTTGTATTCTTTTTCTGGTGATATAATCAAAAAGGCTAAATTTCTTACAGGATTGCTTGCTTGAAGAATGAACGCGCAAGCGGAATGTTACTGCAGTTTCGGTATACCTATAAATAAAACATTCATCCTTCAAACAGGATAAAACGTCCTGTTTACGGTGTTCACAGTTATTTGACATTTATATTTATCAACACTACAGATAGCGTAACATTACTAATGTAATTATAGTGCGTATTATTTATAAAACGATAAACGCAATCCCTGGTAATTACAAATATTTAAGTAAATATTTTTATACGCCTTTGCAGACATACCTATATCTACATACAATATACCCTATCATGTTTATAATAAAATTATAATGAGAGTTAACATGCCTTTGAAAACGTAAGTGTCTAGAAATGGGATCAAAGAACTAATTTATTCCGTCCGTTACGCCCTGAAGCAGAAAGCCTTTTGCAACTTAATAAGTATTCCTTTGATTAAAGGCTATGTAGACTGTGATGTAGACTGTTGCCTTCTTTGTGTACGACAGAATGGGGGAGGAGGGACTTACCGATGTTTTCTAGGGGCACTAAGTATGATAAGCACAGTCTGGTAATCCCATCACGCGAAGGCTTTGGCCGCGCGTTCGGCGTATACGGGCGATGCGTGTCGATGCACGTTTCGGACTGAAACGAACCGCTTCAGGGCGCTGTAGTGGCGGGGTCGCGCTTCCTTTCAATTCAAGCAGCTTCAGCCGCTATAGCGAAGCCTAACAACTCTGTCATGGCTTTAAACGTAAGCTGAGCTGTTTTAATTTTGTTGTGCATGTTTCAGATACATACCTAAGCAAGTACAGTGATTTGATAGGTAATATTCTATGACTTAAGTTTGAAAAAAAAATTGTCTGTTTGTGCTAATCTCCAAAACTACTACTTATAGACGGATTTGTTTATTTTTGCTGCATTTATTTTTGCCGCACGCGTGGGAATCGGGTTTCAAAAATAACGAAATTCTATAAAATAGTGCCTAAAATTTTAGGTTAGACCTCTATTGGTGAAAACCGCATTCAATTACATGCAGTAGTTTTCGCGTGAAGCGCGTTCAAAGATACAGAAAAAAAATTATCCCGTTTTCCCAACACTTCCCTTCACTGCTCTGCTCCTATTGATGGTAGCGTGATGAAAAATATACTACTTATAACCTGCCCAGGCGTATAATGAATAATTGTACAAAGTTTCGTTAAAATCCGTTGAGTAGTTTTTGTTTCCATAACAAACAGACAGATGGACAGACAGACAGATGGACAGACAGACAGAAAAAGAAAAATTTCACTGATTGCATTTTTGGCATCAGTATTGATCACTAATCACCCCCTGATATTTATTTTGAAAATATATTTCATGTACAGGTCAATTCTCTCTACAGATTTATTATATGTAATAGATAATAGATAGATATAGATATATTAGAACAAGAAGATAAGAAGAAGGCCCCTTAGCAAATCTTGTTCATTCTGATGAACACTATTTGTTGATTTAAAAAAATCGAAGATCTGGAACATTTTATGTCGTATCATAAGTGATCAGCTGGAATAACTTTTTAGCAAAAAATTTCCGCCTAATTTTTGCCGGGCCATCAAAAAGTAAAAGACCTTAGGTCCACGCGAGCGAAGACGTAGGCATCAGTTAGTATACTTACCTGTACTATAAAATGCTTCACGTATCCGCGTACTCTGGGTTCGGCGAGTGATATTAGCGTTCATTATATTTTTTTTCATCGTTTATATTTCAAATAGTCTCTACCTATTAGAACAAAACGAGGGTAGGTCAAAGTCGACTGGCGCATATTTTCAACTATTCTTATGATCTTCAGGCAGCGCTTAATTTGCTGGAGAGTCAAATCTGTCCTAGTGTTGCCAAACATCATTGATTTTTGAATGTGTTTTATCTTGAAATCTTATTGGAGACCTTAACAAAGTTTCATGCAGGCGGCTATGTAACACTTAGCATAAGGTTAAATTATATTACGGGTATTATCTATTTGTTAAACATTATCACAATAATACTTACTTATAAATCTGTACCTTTTGTGTTACGATTACACATTTATGAATTTTTACCTCATTAAATATGGAAGAAATGGTGTACTGTCTGGTACTAGACAGTACATTTCACTCTCGAGGTCGAGCCGTCAACCGCTCGATGTAAAATTTGCACCTCCGGTTTCTTTTGGGCCTTGCCTGAAGAAACTTACGTGCTTACATGTATGTTTTGATTGTGATTCGTGAGCAAGAATTTTAACATGTCATGAAAACAGTAAAAATTTATAAATTTATTTTAAATATACGGTAAATTTATAGTAAAAACAGAGAAAGAGAAATTTATAGACAATATTATGAGAGAACAAATTCGTGACACAAATTTTATTGTGTTATTTATTTTAGTGTATTTTTTTTACTCGTCACCAGTAGTGTATCGTATGGAGATCTTCCCGACCATTTCATATCTTTACCATTAGATGAAACCGCGCACCCGACCAGATAATAAGATAAATTCTTTTAATATTACATGGTCGTCAGAATAAGGTCAACAATAACTATGTATTATATCGATATAAGCGAAATTTACTTCTTTTTTGATAAGAAATATCAGATATCGGATAATATTCAAACATTAATCTAATCCCCACATAAGAAGGTTCTGTGCTTGTGTACCTAGACATCAGTTGTGTAAGCTAGCCAAGTTACTAGGTACGAGTAAGTACCTTAGCAAAGTCTGAAAAGCGTCAGCAACGTAGTGGCTTAAGTTTTGAGTGTGCTTCTTTTAAGAGCGGGTACGACCCCGCTACATACACCGGCCACAATGTGTTTTCCAATTTGAAATTCATATTACTTATGTTTATTCTATATTCTTGCGGTGAAGGAAAACACAGTAATAAAATCTATACACCTGTGAAGTTCTTAATTCTAAAGGTTGTGTGCCAAGTCGACCAACCTCCGCTTGGAATGAGGAGATGATTTCTTGACTAAGGTCTATGGCCCTAGTTTAGGGTAAAATCGAGCCTCTCAGTAGGGACATCTATGGTGGGGACTTATGTGAATTTTAATATGGATTAACTTTACGTAGAATTGTCATTGCTATATGTTAAATTTGTTGGAGTTATCTTGATATTCTATCGCTTTTCCTGTTCTGTTTGACCTTTATCTGTATATGTATGTAGGTGAAGGTCGTTTGAGGAATCAATAAAATTAATGATTAACTTTTTTCTGTAAGTACGACAAACGACAAGTGATTGATTTGGTTACATATATGTTGCCGCAGCGACTTGGGCTTCTCTTGTTTCCATTGGCTTATTTATCAATGCCGAATACGCTGAATAAAGTAAATATAAAGGAAAATATTAATAGATCATAAAAGAAAAGAAGAATTAGGAAAATATTATCTATTAATATTTTATCATAAAAGAAAAAAAGAATTTTAATGTCGAATAAATAATTACAAAACTACTATTCATGCCTATAATCAATATTATACCATATTGACTACTATTTTACTAATATTACTGCACACTAGCGATGGCAAAAGATACGCACTGGGTTATGTTAGCAGTAATTTTGCTTTTACATACAAATTTTTGACTTTTACACTTTAAAAATGTGTTTTTAAAAGTCAATTGACCTGTGTATTTTTATGGCCATGACGCCATCGTCATGACCATACAAAAGCTGTTAAGCAATGAAGTTTTTTACAGACGTTTAAAAGTATCTCAAATTACTTGATACTAAACTCTATCCTTGTTAATTTTAAATGAAAGTAGATGATGGAAATATTTTTGTTGTACGAATGACTACAGATATTGGTTTGTAGTTAGTGCGTTTAGTGTCCTCTAGCTATGAGGGGATGACATAAGTTAGAACAAACAGCGTTATCTGTAGTATAATGCGGAAACTATCCAGGACATGCATTTGGTACTAACGTTTTACTTTGGAGAGGCCTGTTCCTGCCTCAAGCAAGTAAGTTGGACTGAACCCGCTAGATGGCTATAGCAGGACTGTGGCCGGAACATTTCCGCTTCGACAAGATGGCTTATCTGTAACCTTATCATAGGGAGAGTTTAGCAAAATATTCGTATTTTTGAAAGCAGAAAAATATTATCTGTCAGCAGTAATAGCTTATTGGTCAGCAACTCATGGCCAGCAAATAATTCAAAATCAATCAGCAATTTATGCCATTCTGGATGGCTGTAATTATTTTTGTGCTGCATCTTAATTGTCTATGCAGCAATAAGCTGTTTAAGTTTTATAAAATTTGGGTTAGCACTCAAAGAGTAAGCAAAATAATTAAAATCATATAGCTGCCGTCGTCTGACTCGGGTCAAGCGTGCATTTATAAGTCCGTATACTTCGGCGCTACGGGAAGTGCAGCCCCTCAGCCCTAGCGTAACAAAATACAGGCACCCACGCTCTCCTTCGCAGCTTGGGCTTGCTGGTCGCCGAAACGGAGAGCCCGGGCGCCTGGACCTTGTTACAGCGGGCAGGGGCTGCCTCTCTCCGCACCTCCGCCTTTTTGGAATTACACTCTAGGGGTAGGGTAGACCAGTACCACGTGAAGTCGGGGTTGGCTGATTCGATTCTGACACAGATTGACATGAAATCTACGATTTTTTTACAAAAATAAAATCCAACTAGTTATTATGTTTATCATGTTTAAAATATACATACCAATAAAATATAATGCTTATAGACATGCTATCTCTGGTGATCAGTCATAAAATCTTGCTGACCATGTAGTTATTATGCGGACCGATTGTTTAGTAAGCCAACTCTTAATGATTTAATTTTTGACCATCATCAAAATTATTTGCGAATCAAAGATTGCCGCCTGATTTTTATTATTGCAGACAAATCTTTGTATGCTGACTAAATAATTTATATGCTGTTTGGGTTGGCTGAAATTGGGATTGACAAACATTATTTGTACTTCGCATCACGAAAATAACTAAGTATAGAAGAGGTTTGCCTAATTGAAATTTTGAAAAATGAGTCCTTAGGACGGTACACCCAGTGGAGGCCGGAAAGAGGCTGTTACCGACCAAAACATCAAAAAATCTAAAAAATATTTTTAATTAGCGGAAAGTGAAGTTTATTGTGATTTGACACTCTAAAGATATCAAAGGATGGTCACATTGTGAATCTCTATTTGGGTATGCTAAACCCACGCTAAACCTCTGCCAAAAAGTGGCTGCCGCGCGAGCTCACAGTCGACCAAAACCAACAACGAATCAATAATTCTAAGCAGTGTTTGGAGTTGTTCAATCGTAATAAAATTGATTTTTTCCATCAATATGTGACGACGGATGAAACATGGCTCCATCATTTTATACCGGAGTCGAATTGACTGTCAGCCGAGTGGACTGCACATGATAACCGACTTCAAAGTGGAGAAAGTTTCAAAATTCGGCTGGCAACGTTATGGCATTAGTATTTTGAGGTACCTACTCATAGTATAATATTCATTGACTATCTTAAAAAGAACAAAACCATACACAGCGACTATTACCTAACGTCATTGAAGTGATTAAAAAATGTAATTAGGAAAAGCGGCCTCATTTGAAGAAAAAGAAAGAGCTGTTTCATCAAGACAATGCACCGTATCACAAATCAATAAAATCGATGGCAAAATTTCATCATTGGATTGGATGGCATTGGATTTCCAATTGTTTCCCTATCCACCGTACTCTCCAGACTTGGCCTCTAGCGGTTTTCTGTTCTCAGACCTTAACCAGGATGCTCGCTGGACCAACAATTCGCACAAATGAAAAGGTAGGTAATCGTCAAAAGTGAAGCCTATTTTGATGCTAAGACAAATCGTTTGATAAAATGGCATCGAAAAATTGTATGACCGCTAAAATCTCTATATCGCCTTAAAAAGGAACTACCTATATTGAATAATCAAACCAAATTCCATCAAAAAAAATTTTTTTCTATGCTAGCATACGAACTTTTAAGCCCGCCTGTTATTATGTCACCGTGAAATTGTAAACCGATAGATTATAAAACGATTATAATCCATTTTGCGAGATTGTAAACTGTCGAAAGTTTGTGAACCCTAACAACTGCTTACAATTTAATATAGGTATTATTTTTTCGTAGATTGTGATTGTGACGGGCAGCAGCCGGAGAGAGAAGTTACGCCCTGTGATCGTCAACCCGCCTGCCCAGCGCGGCAGTGGCGCTTATGGCTATCTTCCAGATGTTTGCCCTAAGTGGCGAACAACTGGAGAGGCCTTTGTCCAATAATGGACTGCAATAGGCTGATAATGATGATGACGATGATACATATTTATAAATGTATTGAGTTGGCAATTGGAATTTATAGACAAGTAAACAATACGCAGGACGGCTGGCAAGTGCTGGATGCGAGAGGCCCGGGACCGAGCGAAGTGGCGAGCATTGGGAGAGGCCTATGTCCAGCAGTGGACTGATGTGGGCTGATGATGATGATGATGATGATGAAACAATACTCAACAAAAATATGGAGTATTACAACAACCAAAATAAATATCTAACCTATAAATAAATATCTGATCTACGTATCAGTCCAGATACATCTGATGTTTCTCGGCTCAAAGAAATCAGGACGTAGGTACAAATCGCCTCCATTTCTCTAACAAATGTGGGTAAGCTATGTTCCAATCTTGTGTTCGTTGGACCACTAAAAGCACAATGCATGAGTTTATCGCTTAGCATTTATTTATATAAGCGGTTTATTTGTATTGTATAAATAATTTTGGGGAATAATGTTTAAATAAGTGTGGGGATTAACCTATACGACATTAGTACGAGTAAAACGAAATTTGTTGTTTGGCCACCAAAAATGGCCCTACTTTTAGTAGGTTGTTACTGAAGGTTTTTAACCTTTAGTTTAATTAAACCTTAAGTCTGTAGTTGACTCAGCGAAAGATGCATGTGAAAGGAAATGTTTTTACTAAAACTGTATTTTTACACGTTTTATAGTGTAGTAGAGCTTAATATAAGATGTTCCAGATTTTTACTTTGTATCTGTCAACAGAAAATTCTCATCAAACTGAAAAAAAAACATCTCTCTGTACTCTGCCTGCCTATATATTGTGTTTCTGCATAGTGTGTTCCAGTTTCCAAAATTAAATATTTAGCGTAAGTATAGCAATGTAACAAAAAGATTTATCCGAATCCGTCTAGTACCTCTAATTTCGGATACACGCGTCTGCAGCAGATTTCTTTTTCATTGTCGTTGTTCCCGTTGCTTTATTCCCGAATATTTTTTTAAAATGAACTATCTCCTGATTAATTGGGGAAGAAATTATACGTTTTATATTCAGAAATAAAAAATATTTGAATATAGATACTTTATTCCTTTTGACTGGCTCGGTGGCTCAATTGGTAGTGACCCCTGCCTTCTGAACCAAGAGTCGTGGGTTCGAACCCCACCCGGGACAAACATTCGTGTGATGAACATTTGTGTTTGTTCCGTGTCTGGGTGTTTATATTTGTATTTAAGTATATATTTGTGGTACCTTCGTTATTCTGATACCCATAACACAAGTGCTTAAGCTACTTACTTTGGGATCGGAGCAATGTATGTGATGTTGTCTGATATTTATTTATTTCTTACTGCTTTATTATATATATTGATGTGGCTGGGATACATGTGCTTTTTTGTTTGTAATTAATTCTTCCATTTCAATTTTGAAGCTTTTGCTATTTGTGTCCAGAGGATTGATTCATTGATTGTTCAAACCGCCAATTAACAAGTTCTACAAAAGAAAGGGAACAATGGAATGACTAAATTAAATACTGTTATTATATAACGTTTTTGTAGTAATGCTCTGCTTTATTTCAGGATTAATCGGGACTGGTAATTGCGCTAACTTATAATCTCGGTAAGCTCAGATACAAACGCGACCATTTATATATAAAAGCGACTGTTTCGAGAAGAACGAGATTAATTGTGATCCCGTCTCTCTGGTAATGGATGAAAACTTATTTTGTTTCTTAAAGTCGCCCCCACTTTAATGTTGAATTAAATCTTTCAGACTTTGAGAAAGAGTTTATTACTAATACAATATGGCAGTATAATAAACAATTAATTACATAAGTTTTTGAATAGCTATTTAAAAATTTATGAAAAGTTTGAAAATTGTTGTCGTTGAGTAGCGACTAGTATTTAATATGTATACGTAGCGGAATTTTCAAAACAACGGCTAAGGTTTCATTGATCCGCTTTTGATTACAGCTGCCCGTACCTAAACATGGTGTTTGTCATTGTCCTATGTCTGAATGTTTATATTGTATTTAAATATGTATTGTAGGTTTAAGTTAAGGGTAAAAGTTGGTCATAATGGTATGTAAAATAGACGTGAAACATACTGTTGGAAGATTTATGAACTACTTACAGAAGTACGGTCGCTTAACTTTTAAATTATGTTTGGAATAGCCGCATTTGAAGTGCTACGGTAGGTACCTACTGTTATTATTTACGCTACGCTTTTGACCAAGTGGTCGCGGTTCGACCCCCGCACAGTACAAACAACAAAGTGGGATGTTGTAAGGGAGCGGACTATCATCTTTTCGCTCCAAGTCAACCTCACCTGCCCGTGGTACATACCGCCGAAAAACAAACGAGGCGCTGGCAACCGACTGGTGGCGGTATAGCCATTACAATTGAAGGCGTAGCTAAATATCACATACCGATAACGGGCAGCGTCACCAGAGCGAGAAGCTACGCCCTGCGATCGCCAACCCGCTTGCCCAGCGTGGCGATTATGGGTATATTCTCCAGATGTTTTCCGCGAACAACTGGAGAGGCCTATATCCAGCAGTGGACTGCAATAAGCTAACGATGATGACAGTACAAACATTTGTGTGCGTGAACATGTCTGTGTTTCAGGCCTAGACTAGTGCATACAGACATGTTACTCCTAAATTTTATTATTCATTTACAAAAAAGGTATCTAAAAGTAAAATTATCAGTCGCAAAAGTAAGTTTATCAGTTGTCTAGTACCCATAGTACAAGCTTCGGCTAAGTTTGAGACTAGAGGGCGCTGTGTGTTCCAGCGTAGCATGTCTTGGGTTTATATAACGCTCGGATAACATTCGGGTTATGAGAGAAGGATTCTCTAGATATTAATCTGGACGACGCCTCAGAAGGTTGAAATCACATCATTGATACCGCAGTTATTATCGTTACCGGCCTAGATACTGACGTGAAGACACTTTTGACAGTTTATTTTGAAAACATTCAAGTTTAATGCAGACACAAAAATATCATACTTACAGGCACTATATCGGGAGGGTTCCGTTTGGAGTTATCTTAAAGCTGGATACGTGACGATTTCGTGACGATAATATTTATAATATGAAAAAGAGAAGATGTAGTAAGTACATTAATTTATTCCTAGGTAACTACCTAATTTATTCCGAGATAGTTTTGTATTCAAAATGAATTAAGGAGATTTTCCAATCCCTAAGAATTACCTAGAACCCTTTTTTATCTGAATTATGAAAAATCTTGTCAGGTATTATGATTTTCATTTCTTCTGAAATTCCAACGTGATTTGTAATATTTCAAGGATTCGATTTTTTTTATACAATATGGGTTTGTATATCCTTTACTGGAACCATTTCGCCGCAGGCCCCTATTTGAGAACCTCTGGATCTGGATAAGACCAGAACGCAGAAATTTTCATTATCCAGTTCGTCATCCAGTATTTCAAGTCTGTAGGTCTAAATGAATGTTCCGAAGTTAAGCGAATGAAAAGTTTCGCTTTTTATCAAAATACTTAGAACTAGTAATTCCCATAAACTAAACGAGCAACATTTAGTACAGAGTTAGAGTTTAACGGCCACATAAGGGGAAACTATAAAACCTGGAATAATCGAATATCTGGACTACACCTGGTGACCCTGATTAGGAAACACAAGGGCCCAACCAAACTATTAGATATCGACATACCGTCTTTACAAAAAATATACAACTTGGTGGGCCACTTCATTTGATGGCAAAAATCTAAGGTTTGAACTTTTGAAGTATGCGATGAAGAACCCTCAGCTGGTCTCAGCTGTATTAGAGGGGTGTGTAATGGTTGATATAATAACAAAAGTTCTAACGATTACTTAACCCAATCTCATTAGGTATACTTTTTTTCATATAATGAACAAATAGCATAACGTATTATTGATATAATTTAATTTCACCTGATTTAATTTACTATGATGAACATATTTTATAATGCACATCTCATATAACACAAATTTACTCATAAATATCCGGAGTGCCCCGAGTAAAGCAGCTTTTAAGTTTAGAGTCCAGAAACATTTTCGTATCCAACATTAACGAAGTCGTCTCACTACTCTGTTGTCGTCCTTTATATTATTTTATATGTATATGTGTATATTATATTAATATGAGCTATATTGTATTATATTTACTTTATAATATGTAGGTATATATTTATTTAATTTTAGAGAATTATTTAAAGAAATTAATATCCTAACTGTGGCATCACAGTACATATTTGACTGCATTATGGTTGTACGTAAGAATATACATTTATATAGTAAAAACTCAGATCTTCACCAGTTCAATACTAGAAATAAGAGCAAACTTGCTGTTTCCAATCTCAGGCTTCGTAAAACTGATAACTCATTCATAGGACAAAGTGTAAAAATGTTTAACAAAATACCGCAAAATATTGTTGATCTACCTATACATAGATTTAAATCTCGCATTAAGTCCATTTTAATGTCAAAAGGTTATTATAAAGTACAAGATTATATGGATGACAATATTACATGGACATGAAAGTCTGCTCGCTTGCGCTTTTTAAAACGATATTATTGTATTGTATTATATATTTTAAACAAGGCTAACTGTTGAGTTTGTTGCGGCACTTCTTCTCAGCAGGCTACACGTCGAAGTGCTGGTAGGAAAAAAGTTGGACGTGCAAAAGTATTACTAGTGAATCTATTTGCAGAAATAAACTATTTTATTTTATTTTTATTTTTAAGTATTTTTTGTATTTTTTGTTTAATTTTTATCGAACTCTGCAGCACACTACCTATATTTATTTCTGCTTAGCCCAATGGTTGACTGGTAGAGAATGTCTATGCGGCATTAAGTCCGCCTTTTGTACACTCTTTTTATTGTGCAATAAAGTTTAAATAAATAAATAAATACATTTCATATGCCTATTGGTTTCTTAATAGCAAAGTCACCAACCTAACCTTTTTTTTCTATAGGGGAATGTAAATAAAAACGTTATAATAAATGAAGTTATACTACATGAACATTATATGAAATGAAACATTAGGTGAAATGTAATTAGGTTATTCATTTTTATAGTTTATGAAAATTTTATCAGTTGAACGTTATACTATCTGTTATTATATCAAACGTTACACACCCGTATTAAAGAAGTAAAATCCCACCAAAAACATTCTGTATAAAACTAGCCAAGTCTCGATGGAGCTAGTTGTTTATCTCTAAAAAATAATGAAATCTAGACAAAGTCGTGCCAAGTCTAAAGTTGCTTACTGCGATTTCTTTATTATTATATGTAGGGGAGCGTGGGTCACAGTGGATAAATCATTGTAGGTGTGTATTTAAAGGAAACAGGCGCGTACGCGTTCGCGACGTTGCCGTTCTTACACTCCCCCCGCAACCGAGCTAGTTGCCATCTAAGTATCGGAGTGGACGCACGCGGTACAGAGCATCCGTCGACAAGTAAGCCACAAACTTTTATTTTACGTGTTTTTGTGAAACGTTTTGCCTTTCCGTATATTAGAATTTTACAAGTGTTGATAATGTGATATGATCCAAAGTTACTGTAGAGAATTTTTGTTACTCTAATATGTTTATTTGACAAATAAATAATTTGGTAGGATTTTTTAATTAAGACTTCTCCAACTGGGGCACAGTGGATCGTTTTGAATTGGGGTACAGTGGATCTTGCATTCACTGTACCCCAAGTCAAAATATTTATCGTAAAATTATTTTGTTTTCAGGGATAATGCCACGAAAGAGGAAAAGAAAGACCAATATTGGTCAGCACGCTGACGAGGAGATGCGGGCAGCTTTGCATAAAATATCGGAGGGCCAAATACAAAGTCCACGTCTAAATTACCTTAAATAAAGATTTATGCTATGTTTATAATTAAACGCATGTTTAATGATAAAAAATAAACCACTTAATTTAAATACACGTTTTTTAATGAATATAAATTAATCATTATCCAGTGTGGCTCACAGGATCCAGTGTAACCCAAATCAGTATCCACTGTGCCCCATAACAGGGGCACAGTGGATAATTTATCACTTGAAATAAAAAAAATAATAAAAAAATACTGAGTGCTTTTAAGTCTGTTTTTATAATACAGGTTCAAATTTAAATATATTTTCTAGGACTCAGTCAACATGATAGAAAATTTGAGGTAAAAAAAGTAAAGTTACAATCATTGAAAGAAAATGGATCCACTGTGACCCACGCTCCCCTAATATTGTGTGACTTCTCGAATCGAATCCTCTAGTCACTACCTAAATCTATTATAGTGGAATCGTAAATGTGCTCTTCCAGTAATTGTTCCCAATTATAGGTTTTAGTGCAATTTGTAACAGCGATTTATGCCACCAGAATTTGCTATAACGACCACTCTGAATAGCTTGATGATGCAGCCGGAATTATTGCAACGCCGTTATTAAGATACCAATTTGATTGCTATTTATAAGTACATATGTGAACGGTTTCGGCATAAATGAAATATTTACTCGTACGTAAACTGAAATGTCTGGGAGTTAGAGTTAGAGAGTTACACTCCACAGAAACTGCTCAGTGATTATCTCAGTGATAGTAGATCTCAAGTTGTCAAGCTTGGAGACGGGGTAAGTCATGAAAGAGATATTACTTTTAGGGTCCCCCAGGGATCTTTTTTTAGCCTATATTAATAGCCTATGTAAAACCAAATTACTTAATGCTAAAATGACTTTTGCTGTCGACTTAGTACCTTTTTTTTGTTGCACCGTGGGTAAATGGAGTTTAGAAACACGGCAGAGGTAACATGTCGTTTTTTCTGTGGTTTTCTCTACACGGGCCAACCAATGAAGGCAGACCCCCTGGCCCCCGCCGAGAACGGCAGGGGTAACAGGTTGCGCGGCGGTTGGTCAACGACCTGTCCGACGGCCACGGGAACCGTGTCCGACGAACCTGCCGCGCCGCGGTGTATAAATACACCGCCCACCAAGACACGTCCGGGGAACGGCCAATGGCCAAAACACCCACTGTCACGTCCGAGTAAAACCGAGGCAGGACCAAGTCCCCTTGCCGGCCACAAGGGCCCAGTGCGCACTTGTGCGCAGCCAGGACAGCGTCCGCAGACCCGACAGACGCCGTCAACCGTCTCCTACAAAGGGGTAAGGCGGCAAGGGTCACAGAAGACAGGGAGAACAGCAACGAAACACTGCGAGGTCCTCCGAAGGGCACTCCTCTTCTTCTGCGACCATCGCCGACAAACCACGAAGCAGCCCAACAGGTGCCATGCACCAAGACGCCTCTCCAGACGTCCTTCCACATCGCCACCAATGCAGCCCAACCAAGCTGCGCGCCCACGTCGCGCGCGCAGTTGCAGACTGCGTCTGCCTCTAGGCGGGAAGACCAAGCCCGTCCACCTCGCAGAGAATTAGCCGTCGGGTGGCAATCTCCTAAAAGATTAGAGCCGTTGCACAGGGTGCGCCAAGACCCTCTACTATCAATCCCCCGAAGGAGATTAGTAGCAGTTGGTCACTCGAGGAGGTTTCTCTTGTTGCACCCCAAGTCGACATAGCCGTTGGGTGGCAATCTCCTTAGAGATTATCACCCGCCGTTGCCCGGCTATATTTATAATAAATCTGTAGAGAGGTCAATTCTGTAGGTACATGAAATATATTTTCAAAACTACTATCAGGGGGCGATAAGTGATCGATACTGATGCCAAAAATGCAATGAGTATAATATTTGTCTGTCTGTCTGTCTGTATGTTTGTTATAGAAACAAAAACTACTCATTGGAATTTTAACGAAACTTCTTACAATTATTCTTCATACTCCTGGGCAGGTTATAGTATACTTTCCATCACGCTACAATCAATAGGAGCAGAGCAGTGAAGGTAAGTATGGGGAAATGGGAGAATTTTTTATCTGTGTGTTTGAACGCGCATCATGCGAAAAAGTACTGCATGAAATTGATTGCGGTTTTCACCAAGGACCTGTTACTAGAGGTCTAGCTTAAAATTTGGGCACTGTTTTATGGAAGTCCGCTATTTTTGAAACTCGCTTGCGTTTCAATAAGTAAATTGTGATATAAAGTTTAAAATGAAGAATATTTTCTGGTTCCATGAGGCTGGAATTTTGCGCTGAGATTTTTGAACGTTCACTTAGCTACCGCTTAAAGCGGCTAGTGAGATCTTACTGAACTTAAATGTTCATCTTAGTATAAACCAGTGAAACTCTCAAGTGAATCGTTGAATCTTAATCTTGGCTAAACTCCGTTCCTGACACAATGTTTATAGCTAGCGTGCATGCACCCAGTGGTAAAACATTGAGATGAATATTCAACCGGCGCGGCGTGCCATTTTCAAAACAGTACCTAATATTATGTTTGTTATCTAGGAGGCACTTTAGATATAGTGTATTGAGTATAGGGCCATGTAAGGCCAATTTATGAGACGACTTTATTTAAACAGTTTCCAATAATTTATACGTACCTACCTACTCGTGAAGTAGGCCCTTCCTTATATAAAGTTATCAAAGTAGTAACTATATGCTTAGTGGAAGCCGATTTGTATTTGCCACTTTGTCCTTATAAAGTGATAAATGATCAGGTGAGATTATATTATATCACCATCTCAAGCGGAATACTTTGACATCAAATGCATTTTTTAAATCGTTATTGTATTTCTAAGTTTATACAAGGTGTGCACACAGTTCCATATCGACGCCAAGACGGCGTATTTGGCATGCAATAATTTGGGCTCATGAACTTAAGCCCTTTATTGAATTTTACGTTATGCTCATAGCGACTGCATGACTAACAGAATTATAAAGTTCCAAGAAGCGGGCGTCACAAACAAAATCTAAGTGAATTTGTCAAACGCGCCTGTGTAATAAGCTCCCATTAAGTTGCTTAGCGAGTTTATGAGGTATTAATTTCCCAGTCACTTGTCAGCTCAGTGCACAGTGTAGTATGAAGTCTTAGTTTTTTATTGCAGATTATGTGTTTTATGTTGTCTCTATTGATGTATTGTTCTATTTTGATTTGTATTTTCTTCTCTTTCTCAACTTCTATAAACAGGGCATTCTACAAGGTTATGGTTAACATCCTCTTCATTGACGGGGTCACAAATGCAAGACGGCCTCTCCTTGCACTTGAAGCGGTTCAAGTATGAAGAGTATCCATCGTGACCGGTGAGGATTTGGACTAGGGTTGGATCTGCTAAGGAGCTTAGCCACTTACCTAACAGCAAGTACTATGTTTTTTGTAAATAAAACAAATTATTTTACCTACTTAGCTAGCAATTAGTGTTTGCTAAGTAAATAAAATATGTGTAAATATGTGCCAATACAAACAGACGTGATCTGTTGCTCACAAATGTTGATATTGTACACAAATTAGGTCTGACTTTTCCAGGGCCAGATAAGGTTCAACAGTCTTTTATCAGTTACGACAGTACGTTATTAAGAATTATTTCTTACCGATTAAATCATTATTACAATCCATTAGTAGCTTTACTTCAAATTGCAGAGGCGTAGGTAGAGTCAATGTAGAGTTATAAATAATTTGTACCTTACACTGGAGTGGGAAGATGTAAGGGAGCGGCTTATCAGGGGGCATGAGAGTGTCCCCGCCAAGTCGAGCGCGAAGCAAACATTGCCGTACCATCCTTTACCGGAATCATTTCGCTGCATTTTCAGGCCCCTATTTGATAACCTTTGGCTAGAATACTGAAATTTTAAGTCTGTAGGTCATTTAGTTCCGAAGTTTTGCGACGGCAAAATTACACAGTCGGCTTTTTTTTCGACAGACACTCACCTACTCACTCACTCATGATCATCAAAATAAAACTAGTACTTCCCATAAAATTAGAGAGCTGAAATTTGGTACAGAGTTAGGGTTTAATGGCTACATAAAGGGAAAACTATAAAAACTAGGATAATCGAAGACAATCAGGGTCAGCTAGTGACCCCAAGAGCCCAACAAAACTACTAGAGACAGACATATACCGCCTTTACGAAAAATATTTAACTTGGTGGGCCGCTTCATTTGATGTTCAACTGGAAGGTCTGAAGTATCTGATGAAGAACCCTCAGCTGATATTGTAATGCCCCTTTCTACTATTGTCGACTGTCATTGCAAAAGCCCAGCGTAGTGGGTCACATCTTCTATAGTGGGACACGCCTTTTAATTTAATCCAGCCTATAGTGTCCCACTGCTGGACAAATACCTCCCTTTCTTCTTTTAATAAGCATATAAATAAAATGAATCAATATTGGGTATTGTTTCTACAAAAAGAAGTGAAATCCCACCAAAAACATTTTGTAAAAAAAGTCTCGATGGAGCTGCTTGTTTATCTCTAGAAAGTAATCAAATCTAGATCAAATGTGCTGAATGTCTTGACTCAAAACTTGTTGAATGTCTTGACTGAACGTCATTTTAGCATAGTCGTTGAATGGGTAAAAGCCGACTGTGTAATGTTTAGTTTAAAATTTTTCTTTAAAAGTATCTAGCGGCGGCGTATTATTTATTTAATCTTTGTGCAAACAAAGAAGGTACAAATGGCGGACTTAATGCCATGTGGCATTAAGTCCGCCATTTGTACCTTCTTCTCTACCAGTCAACCATCGGGCGTGCCAGAAAACTATGATGTGGTGCGGTAATAGGTATGTGGGGAATGATAATGTCACACCACGATTAGAAGCACAGATGAGTTGAAGCGAAGAAAGTGATAGGTAAATAAGCGGAAGAAATGAGCGATAGATTTAGGAAGTTAAATGAAGAATATTATTTATGACGATACACACAGATTTATTACGTCACAAGTCCATATCACAAATTATAAACACAAAACAGAAAGCACAATTAATAACAAATAGGTAACGTAATAGATCGCCGAGCGAGTACGCGGTGCGCGGGAGCAGAGATGTACTGCGTACTTCATACCGGTTTACTTGGTGTGTGGTCCAAAGTGAACAAGCGTAAGCGGTTTTCTGCAATTGTAAGGAGCTGGCGCAAAGTTAATCCGCTACATTATTCCCCCTGGCCAGACCATAACTATGGTCGATAAAAGTCGGGAAATTTTACTGTTCTGCCACTTCGAGTCTTCGTACCGGTATTTCTGGTAACGGTCTGGACAGGATCTGGACACAGTGCTGGAGGCGTTGTCACATCTCTGGTCTGGTAAGCGGGTTTAAGTCGATTTATGGTGACGTTGATCGGCTTACCGGATATGTCCAACGTGTAGAATTTGGCACTGCGTTTCAGCACTTGGTGTGGGCCTGCGTATGGTGGTTCAAGTGATCGCCTTACATGATCTTGGCGCACAAAAACATGTGTGCAAGTTTCCAATGACCTCGGTATGTAGAATGGGCCATTGCGGTGCCAAGACGTTGGCTTGGGACTCAACTTCGCCATGTAGCTGCGTAACCGGGGAGCAAACTGAGTGAGGTCTTCAACTTGATGGTCATCAGTTGGAGCGAAGTATTGTCCTGGCAAACGAAGTGGCTCACCATAAACTAATTCCGCAGGAGAGGTTTGGATGTCTTCTTTCCAGGCGTTTCGGATTCCTAGAAGAACCAAGGGAAGAGCTTCCGTCCATTTCGAACCAGTGTGGCACATGATAGCTGCTTTGAGCTGACGATGGAAACGCTCGATGATACCGTTTGCAGCTGGATGATAAGCAGTCGTGCTAAAGTGTCGTGCACCGACCAAAGCTGTAAGTGCCTTAAAGAGATGACACTGGAATTGGCGACCTCTGTCAGTAGTCACCCGGAGTGGACAGCCGAAGCGCGCTATCCATCCTGACAACAGAGCAGCTGCGCAGGATTCCGCTGTGATGTCTTTGAGAGGGAACGCCTCAGGCCATCGCGTGAATCTGTCGATGACGGTGAGGCAGTACCTGTAATCATAAGACAGAGGTAACGGTCCTATTATATCCAGATGGATATGTGAAAACCTTGATGAAGGAATAAGGAAAGAGGAAGGTGGGGAAGTAGTGTGTCGAGTTATTTTACATTTTTGGCATTGTATACATTGCCTAGACCACTCTCTACAATCACTACGAATCCCTGGCCACACAAAGGATTTCGTGACCAGTCGCACTGTAGCAGAATTACCAGGATGATGTAGATTATGTAGCATGTCGAAAACTTGTCTACGAAACTTAGGAGTGACATATGGTCTCGGAGGTTGAGCAGAAGTGTCGCAGAAGATAAGGTTTCCGTCCAGGGCTGGTATCTTCTCAAGTTTCAGTGTAGATCCGTCATTAAGTAACCTTTGCAGCTCTGGATCGTCGTCCTGAGATTGTGCTAAGGCTTGGTAATCAAGAGCATTAGTGACCACCTCTACGCGAGACAAGCAATCAGCAACTACATTCTCCATACCGCGTATGTATCTGATGTCCGTAGTAAACTGAGTTATGTAGTCCATGTAACGATACTGTCTCGGTGTGCAGTTTTCTTTGCTGAGAGAGAAAGCATAGGTGAGAGGTTTGTGGTCAGTAAAAACAGAAAAGGTCCTGGCTTCGACCATGTGTCGGAAATACTTTATCGACTCGTACACGGCCAGTAATTCGCGGTCATATGGACTATATTTTTGTTGCGTAGTCGAAAGTTTGTGCGAATAGAATGCAAGGGGTTGCCAGTGTCCATCCTTCTTCTGTTGCAAAACTCCACCTATCGCTGAAAGTGATGCGTCAGTAACAATAGCTAGTTCCGCTGCTGGGTCAGGATGAGCTAGAAGGGTCGCCCGAGATAAAGAAGACTTGCAATCTTCAAAAGCTTGACACAATTCTGGTGTCATATTTATAGGTTGCGAACCTTTCATGTTACCAGCAAAAACTGCGTTCAGTGGAGCTTGTACTTTTGCGGCATTTGGTATAAAACGCCTATAAAAATTCAGCATGCCCAAGAAACGGCGTAACTCTTTGACCGTTTTTGGTTGAGCAAACTCTTGTATGGCTTGCACTTTAGTATCCAAAGGCTTGGTGCCTTTCGCAGAGACTTTATATCCGAGAAAAGTCACTTCTTGCTGACCAAATACACACTTCGAAGTGTTTATTAAGATGCCAAATTGCTTCAAACGTTCGAACAGTTGGTGAAGGTGGCTCTTATGTTCAGCAGGAGAAGAAGAGAACACTAAAATGTCATCAATGTACCCATAACAGAAGTCTAGACCTAGAAGGACTTCATCTATGAACCGCTGAAAGGTCTGAGCGGCATTCCGAAGACCAAACGTCATATAGGGAAATTCGAATAATCCGAATGGTGTCGTGATAGCCGTCTTCGAAATATCGCCAGGATGCACAGATATCTGATGGTAAGCTTTTATGAGGTCCACAGTAGAAAAGATGCTGCATCCAGAAAGCTGATGTGAAAAATCTTGAATGTGGCGTATGGGATATCGATCGGGAATGGTTCGGGCGTTAAGAGCTCGATAATCGCCACATGGTCTCCATTCCTCATTCTTCTTCCGTACCATGTGTAGTGCTGAGGACCATGGACTCTCTGAAGGTCTGGCTATTCCACAAGTCATCATGTCTTCAAACTCTTTCTTAGCTGCCTTCAGACGAACAGGGTCAAGACGTCGCGGTTTGCAAGACACAGGTGGACCAGCCGTTGTCCTTATATAATGTAAGGTGCTGTGCTTAAAATTGCTCACAGTTCCAGCTGGCCTAGTGATCTCCGGAAAATCAAGCAAGATCTTGTGAAATTCAGTGTCACCGGTGATCACCTTAACCGAAGCAATGTTTTCGGCCACGGACAATTCTTTGGCAGCAACAGAGAGCGAAGTGGTACCATCAATAAGACGCTGCCTTCTGCAGTCCACAAGCAAGTTGTGATAACATAAAAAATCCACGCCTATGATAGGTCTGGATACATCAGCAACTGTAAAAGACCAGCGAAAATTTCTTCGTAGGCCGAAGTCCAACTGTAGACGCGTGGGTCCATATGTGTGAATGACACTACCATTGGCAGCTATAAGGTCGTAATCAGTCTTAGTGCAGGACGTCTTGATAGCAGATCGAGGGAAAACGCACAAGTCAGAGCCAGTGTCCACAAGGAACTGCATTTTCGTAACTCGGTCAGTAACAAACAGACGGCCTGTAGGTACGGGACAGTCGTTGGCCGCTACTTCCGACTGCCCTTGGAGTTTTCCGCATGGAAACTGCACGGCTGTTTGCATTTCTTAGCCTTGTCTCCGTAGGTGAAGTGGTAAAAACAATGCGGGTGATTAGGTGGAGGCTGGCGTGGTCTGGAGCTGCTGCGAGAACGGCCATACCTATTGTACCTGGAGTTGGAGCGCGAGCGTCCGCTTTGGTTTACTTTAGTAGTGAGTGCTGCTACCTGCTTCCTTAGGTGGCTGATTTCCGCAACCAAATCTCCATACGTCGACGATGAAGCTGCTGCTGATGGTGAATGTGCTGCACTGGACGTCGCAGCAACCTGGGGCGTAGACGGTGCTATCTCATACACCTTATCTGCAAGATTGGCTAATTTGTCCAAATCAAGTTCAGGCTGGGAAGCTATTACGGTCTGTATGTTTTGCGGCAGCCTACTAGACCACAAGGTTTGCAAAAAATCTTTCGGGACCGACGGTCCGGCGAGACCTTCAATATGACGTAAAAATTGAGACGGCCTCCGATCACCTAACTCCTCGTGCATTAATAACTGTTTGACACGCTTTTCTTGTGAAACAGAGAGGCGTCGAATTAACTCTGTCTTCAGCTTTTTGTATTTGTCAGTAAGAGGTGGATTGGTAATAATATCCTTAACTTCTCGAGCGTAAGGTAAATCCAAATTGGCAACTAGGTAACTGAACTTAGTCTCATCAGTAGTTATGCGAGATAGTAGGAATTGATGTTCCAGTTGAGCGAACCATAAGGCAGGATCATCAGGCCAAAACACGGGTACTCGTACGCTAACACGTTGAATTTCGGATTTTCCGTCACCAGCGGCCTCATCAGGGATGTTCTCAGATCCATACATCTTCAACTTGGACCAACGCCTTATAATTTCGAAAAATCGCTACCGCTTATGAGCTTGGGCCAACGGCTTAGGAAACCACCGTCGGTGTTTTGAGTACCGACGTATTTTTCAAAAAAAAAATATATCACTTGCAACTCACGATTTCCAAGTGTCCTCCACCGATCAGGTGGGTTGTCGGGTTCACCAGTTTGTGGGGAATGATAATGTCACACCACGATTAGAAGCACAGATGAGTTGAAGCGAAGAAAGTGATAGGTAAATAAGCGGAAGAAATGAGCGATAGATTTAGGAAGTTAAATGAAGAATATTATTTATGACGATACACACAGATTTATTACGTCACAAGTCCATATCACAAATTATAAACACAAAACAGAAAGCACAATTAATAACAAATAGGTAACGTAATAGATCGCCGAGCGAGTACGCGGTGCGCGGGAGCAGAGATGTACTGCGTACTTCATACCGGTTTACTTGGTGTGTGGTCCAAAGTGAACAAGCGTAAGCGGTTTTCTGCAATTGTAAGGAGCTGGCGCAAAGTTAATCCGCTACAGGTATTTTGACAACTACGATATTTATTTCACACATGTATATACATAATAATACATTCAGACAGAAACATTAACTAAAGAGAATGATGACAGATTTAGGCAGCGTTTAGGAAAAGGTCACGAATCGATCTCTTAAATGCGAATTTATTAAAAGAGGATTAAATATCCCTAGGAAGAGAATTCCATAGCCTGATAGCCGCCAAAGTGTAAGAGTTTGACATGTAGCCAGATTTGTGAGCGGGAGTGCGGAGCTTGAGAGCATTGCAGATGCGAAGGTTGCGGGAGGCTGTCTCACTCAGGAAGGAAAATTTACATTTTAAATAATCAAGAGCTTGAGGGTCTTTAAGAACACTAAAAAGAGAACAGAGTGTTTCTCAAACTCCGACGTTGCCGGACAGGGAGCCATTTCAGGCGCGAACGATAATGGGAAATGTGATCGTATTTACGGACCCCGAAAATAAAACGTAAGTATACAGTTGTTTTGAAGGCGTTCAATTTTGTTTAGGAACTCTTGAGATATGTTCGAGCAGCACACATCCCCGTAACCAATGACCGGAAGTACTAGTGCCTGCATTAGAAGAATTTTGGTACTAACAGGCACAAAAATTTTCAGCCTGTAAAGCGCAGTCTATTAGGTAAATCCATGCCATCACACTATTTTATTACGAATAATTCAGTTTGAAGTAAATCTAATAAAAAAATCAACACCGTTCATATCTTTTTGATCATATTTGACGCCATATTTGTTTTGGTGACTACTAACGCCGCGTGGGAAAAATTAACTTAATTACAATCACCTGACTGCTTTTACGTCCGCTCTGTTCAAAGGGTTATGTTTCAATCTGTGTTTCAATGATCTTCATGGCTTAAGATGTTACGGATAAACCAAATCATATTATCTTCACAATAATATTTCATGCTCATTTTTTTACCTAATTTATTTTGCTTAAGATTTGAAAGAACCCATAACAAATTAATTGCCTTTTTAAAAATATTAATAAGTAGCTACTTACAGCTTTAACTGACGCTTAGAAATGTCTAAGAAAGAAGAAAGGCTCGTCCATGATGGTACACTAAGAAAAAGTACTGTGTAATTAAGAAAAAGTTGGGATAGAAATGAAACTTTCCTTTTAATATAATGAAAAAGGAGAAAACTTTTGAAGTTGATTCATTTATATTCGAAAATAATGGGGAAATTTCTTGTAAAATGATCCTTTTGATTAGAGCGCAGTTTTACCTATTTATTATTGAGTTTGCAAATACAGAAATCTACACTAATATTATAAAGAGGAAAGATTTGTACCTATTTTTGTATGTTTGTAATGAATAAGCTCAAAAAGTACTGGGCCGATTTAAAAAAAAAATCTTTCACCAATAGAATGCTACATTCTTCCAATTTGACATAGGCTACATTTCATTTTGAAAAAATTAGGAATCCTTGGTAAAATTTGAACAATATAATTGTCTACCCCGTGCAAAGCCGGGACGGGCTGCTAGTCACTAATAAGACGTAAGTCGTTAAAGCTATTTAAGTATATTTGTAACTATATTATGTAGACATTTCCTAAAGATAAGATCGCCAATCAATAAACCGCTGCGATATCATCTCAGACAGGTAAATATACATAGTTAATTTTACAAGCTTAGAATTTGCCATCGTAGTAGAGAGATTGGCCAGTCAGCGTCGGGAAACTCGCTGACTGCCCAGGGTGCGCCGGACGTAAAAAAAAGGTATTTAGTTAAGTCCTTCGGACCGCTCCTGTCGCTCCTCCTTAGAGAGGAGAACCTGTAGGGCCGGCACGAGCCGCGTCCGTGGTGCCAAGGTAGTCATGGTTCACAATCACCCAGGCACCACCCAGAGGGCGCTTGACGGAGGCCCCGGTTTTTTGGTGAATATTTCCTGCCTCCCCCTCTTCTTGAGGCAGGGTGCCGCCCTCCCGCACTGAGGGCGACGTGAGTCCCACATACCCCGTCGTTCCCCCGAACGCCGGGGATGCACAAAAGCATTTTTGCGGGTAAAAAAAATAGGTATTTAGTTATGGAATAATTAAGAGTAATAGCAAATAAGCAACGATTAATATCTTATAGATGACGATGTACCTAAGGCGTTTCTTCAGAAAAAAAAAATCATGGATTATTTAGCCTACCTACCTACCTACCTACACAGACAGACAGCATAGCACCAAAGTAAGCAGGTAAGCTGAAAACTTATATCCTGAAAATCAGGACAACGAAAGTTCCGCAAATATGATTAACATAATATTAACATGGGGACACATGGTGATGATAAGAGTGTCCGTCCATGTATGAAGTTCATCATCATTGTCGTCATCCTATTGCAGTCCACTGCTGGGTACAAGCCTCTCCAGTTGTTGTTCGCCACTTAGGATAGACATCTACAGGATATACCCATAATCGCCACGCTGGGTAGGCGGGTTGGCGATCACAGGGCGTAGCTTCTCGCTCTGGTTACGCTGCTGCCCGTTAGCGGTCTATGCTATTAAGCTACGCCTTCAATTGTGATGGTTATACCGCCGCCAGTCGGTTGCCAGCGCTTCGTTTGTCGTTCGGCAGGATGCCCCACGTGTAAGTCAGATTGACTTGGGGCGAAAAGATGATAGGCCCCTCCTTTACATCCCTCTTCTCCTTCCCTTACGTATAAAGTTACGATAAACAAACTAGGGGGAAAAAATCAAGGTCCCACGACTATTCACCTACGAGGAGTCCCAAAAATGATTGATGTAGACCGTACAAACAAAAAGGAAACTAAATCGAGTCACACTTGGAAAGATTCACAAACTCAAGATCAATTTATAAAGAGGGACAAGAATTTTCGCTGAAAGCCGCTATCCGATTACCTTGGGGATGTATTCTGAACGCGTACGGGCCTTGTTCCAATTTACTGAAGAGCGCGTTTTGTATTTTGGTGCGAAATGCATTTTCCTACTATATAATATTATAAACGCGAAAGTTTGTTTGGATAGATGGATGGATGTTTGTTTGACTTTCACGCAAAAACTACTGAACGGATTTTAATGAAACTTTACAGGAATATAGTTTGTACATCAGGTTAACACATAGGCTATGTTTTATACGAATATTCACGCGGGCAGAGCCGCGGGCAGCAGCTAGTTTTATAATAAGAGCGTTCAGGTTGACCTCATTCCACTCTGATGGTTAGCGGTTATGAGGTCCAATTGTTAGATGGATAGGCACACCAGGGAAAATCCACCGCGCCTGTCGCCCTCATCCTAACTGAAGGCCCACTGAGATGCTGTTTCACGCCCCGCCTAAAGAACCCAGGATTGTAAGAGGAAGGAAACATATGACCTGGAAAGGCGTTCCATGACTTAAAGACACGGGACAGGAACGAGGAATTAAGCCTCTTATGTATCAAGAAGAACTCTTGGACACACATTACTTATCTTCTTCTATCTATTTTCTTCTAAATCTTCTATTTTCTATCTTCTATACTTATAATAAATCAGTATAGAGGTCAATTCTATACATGAAATATACCTATTTTCAAAATAACTATCAGGGGGTGATTAGTGATCGATGTAAGGGAGCGACCCATCATCTTTTCGCTCCAAGCCAACCTCACCTGCACGTGGTGCATCCTGCCGAATAACAAACGAGGCGCTGGCAACCGACTGGTGGCGGGATAACCATCACAATTGAAGGCGTAGCCAAATACCACAGACCGAAGACGGGTAGCAGCGTCACCGGAGCGAGAAGCTACGCCCTGCGATCGCCAACCCGCTTGCCCAGCGTGGCGATTATGGGTATATCCTCCAGATGTTCGCCCTAAGTGGCGAGCAACTGGAGAGGCCTATGTCCAGCAGTGGACTGCAATAGGCTGATGATGATGATGATGACTGATGCTAAAAATGCAATCAGTAAAATTTTTGTCTGTCTCCGCATCACTCAAAAACTTCTGCATGGAATTGAATACGGTTTTCACCAATGTATTCCTAGAGGTCTAACTAAACACCATTTTATGTAAGTTCGTTATTTTGAAACCAAATACCTACGCGTGCGACGCGGCTGGCACAGATAGTAGGGAATAGATATGCATGACTTTTTTATGGATTTGTTGAGATTATCTTTCATCAGATACATAAATATCGAAGAATTTTTAAACTATCTTTTCTATTAAGCGAGTTATAAAGCGTTAAAGTCATTACTAAGACAGAGAGATCCGACATGGCGCATGACGTCACGTACCGTGCGCGCCATACAAACTCCATAGAAAAATCTGTTTCGCGTGAGTGAGACGGATGTATTTACTTTCAAAGACTGTATCTCGCCCATTTTTCAGCCTATATTGATTGTTTTCACTGTTCGTAGTATATTTTATCTTTCTACATATATAAAACAACATGACTGTCCTGACTTAAAGAGCAACGCAGAGCCGAAGCCGTTCAAGCGAATGCAACGAAATTTTGCATATAGGTTACATTTATGACGTAGGAAGAAGTGAGTTTTTGCTAAAGGGGTAAAATAGGAGTTGAACGTTTATATGAAACTTTGTCCAGCAGTGGACTGAGTACGGAGCCGAAACGTGGACACTAACGGTAAGGCTAGTCCACAAATTAAAAGTCGCTCAGTGAGCTATGGAAAAGGCTATGCTCGGCGTCTCTCTGCGGGATCGGATCCGAAATGAGGTGATCCGGCAGAGAACCAAAGTCACCGACATAGCTCATCGGATTAGTAAGCTAAAGTGGCAGTGGGCTGGCCACATCAGCCGCAGAACCGATAACCGTTGGGGTGAACGAGTTCTGGAGTGGAGACCGCGTATCGGCAAACGTAATGTAGGACGCCCTCAGGCCAGGTGGAGTGACCATTTGCGCAGGACGGCTGGCAAGTGCTGGATGCGAGAAGCCCAAAATAGTAGCGAGCCTATAATTTAAATAGAATTCATCATTGGTTTTAGCCAAAACTACATCCGTAATTATATATTTCGAGCATCACCATGTCCGTCCGTTTTGCATTTCTCATTGCCATTTAGGGAATGTATTTGTTTTCTAGGCATCGTGTTTAATATAAATTTTACACATTTGCATGTAATTTTAGAACTATATATATTTCCTAGGAGTTTGCAAACAAATTGCATAAATTTCAGGGAACGTATATTATACATGGTAAATATACCCAGACCAATGCAAACAGACATGTTAACAATAATAAGTAAAATGAATCCCGCACTATTCGCGGAATCGCCTTTTGATCTAGGTCCTACATATGGAAATGACACTTATGACGCTGGGCAGGCGGGCTGGCTATCGCAGGGCGTAGCTTCTCGCTGCGGTGACGCTACTGCCCATCATCGGCCTCATAACGCGTTCGACCTGTCTGTTGGCCCTACTACTATCCGTAGCAATCTGGTGTACCGTAACTGTATGTTAGACGTATCACAGAACTCACGTAATTCGCAGCTAGCAAAGCAGCGTCCTTGGCCCGCAATAACACGCGTAGGCGCATCAAACAATGAAATAGCTAATTTTACAGCTCAAGTGCTGTTGTTAGTGTCGATATTTGGAGTACAGACAAGCAAACAGAACTTGGTGGGTGGAAATAATTCTTCTATCGTAAATTCGACCAAACTATTATTCACCACGCGCGTGCTGGATCTGACAAATCTTACACTTTCACAATTTCGGCGGAAAATCGGACGAATATTACCTAACAAAAATATGGGGGCCGAGGAGGAACAGCTTGATTTCATGCAAAATGGCAGTACGTACCAGCATAGGCCTTCAGCAGGGAGGTTCTCACAGCCTCGTGGTGGATGGTCACGATGTTTCTTGTTCCAGTATCGCCAAAATCACACGATCACTGCTTTCGTATAAAGTCCACTCCAAAGCGGTGCGCGCGCGGCGGGATATTAGTATTATATATTTGCGTATAAATGCATCGATTAAAACAAAAATAATTAGGTATACTTACTCTTTTTTTAAGCAATGAGTCCTACCGTTGCGTTGAATTTTGCGATATAATTTTCCGGAACGAATCTCATAAGTTTTAGCTATTTATACCTATCATCAGGAAGTCGGTTTTCACTAACATCAGACATTAACTTAGAAAGGTCACTGTCGAGCTGTTGTTCCGCTAGTAACCAATCACAATTATTGGTTGACTCGGTAACGTCAAAATGATTAGGCATTCTTAGTTGATTTTGGAATAAAAGAGGGCAGTGAATCACGTGAAAACCAATCTTCATGACGCATACGCTCACCTGATCTATGTACGAAGTCAAAGGCAAAAGATTGCAAAGACGCCCACCATCTATGTACTCGTGGTGTAGGGGTCAAGCTTTTTGCGCGATGATTGTAACGAATTACAATCAGTCACTACCTACTACAAATTTACGACCGTATATGTATGAACGTGCCGGAAATGTTTAGGTAATCGTATTAACAACAGCTACTTACTGTCTCAAGCTCATATGAATGATTCTTTTTTTTTAAAAGCTCTTAACTTCTATTTCTTATTTCTTACCATAATAAACAATCGCCCTCAACTTGCTGTCTATCTTTTGGAGTGGTATACATCCGTAATCTAAGGAACTAGCTTTGCGTGAACTTTAATGGGTGAATCGGGATCAAATATTGTCAAAACAGGCTTACTAGTGAGCAAAGAGATAACCTGCTGTCTTATGGCTTCATGGTCGTTCAGCTGTCCAGATAAGTTTGGATCTCATAGTTCAATATCATTATAAATAGGTACATATGTATATAGCATATGGATTTGAGAAACGAGGTACAGTATTTTTCTCGGGTTAGCGGATTGAATGTTCCAGTTAATTGACTTTAACTTTCTTACCATACATTTCACAAATTTTTGGCTTCACTCTTTATTTACTTTTTACAATTATTTCCTAAAACATTTCTACAAACTGAATTTCGTAACGTTTGGACAGGCGAGAGCAGCGAGACGCCCGCCGCGCCTCTTGCGGCGATTTATGACGCAATATCACCTCGAGAGTTTGACGCCTGTACCATTGCCTTTATTCGCGATAGGGTATCTTTACTTTGGTTACAGCGTAGCCAATTTGGCCGAATATGCAGATTGAACATCGGAAGATTGTACGTCTTGGGGAACAAGGAGCCTGGCAAAGAGTTCCATAGTTTGGCCGTTCGTACTATGTAAGTAGAGGCGAAACGTGCTGTGCGAGTCCTAGGAACTTGCACCATATAACGGTGCCTATTCGCCGTATCCCTGCTCGTCCGATGACGGAAGGGGGCCGGAGGAATCAAGTTAAATAACTCCGTCGCACACTCACCAAAATGTAATTGATAAAAATACCGAGAGACAAGCGACTTTCCGACGGTGCTCAAGACTTTGCAGTCTCGCATCGCAAAGTAGGTCATTATTGATGATTTTCCTCGCACGCTTCTCAATCGACTCCAGTGATATTTTAAGTAATAATTTAAACAATAAACAATTTAATATCTTCAAGGTACCTACTGGGTCGTGGCTAGCCTATATTGGCAGTTATGGACGAAATTTGGTCAGGAGAGTTAATATAATTATTAAAGTGGCATTTACCGAAGCTATTCTATTGTCGATTGCCTACGTTGGCGCAAGTCTTCACAAATTTAGCTCGTCGTCTAGTGTACACTGTTGACTTAGTTTACCTCTTAAGATGCTGTCTGCCTCGAACGCGCATTGTGTTTATCTAACCCACGGTATTGATGTATCTATTTTCGGCGAAACACTGCATTATTGGCGTGGATCTATTGCGTTATTACATTCGTTAATGTTTCCGCTATTACATTTTTAAACGACAGAATACAATTTTATAAACTAGCTGACACAAACCTTGTCCTATCAATAGCAAATTCATAAAAACAAGAATCATCCATCAATTTAGTACAGTGGTTCGAATTAGTAGAATTAGTCTAGTAATAAATAGCAATTTTTAATGCAATAGGCAAAGCAAATGTAATGCCTGAAGCAGTCGACACCGCCCATGGACACCCGCAACTCAACAACAACTGAGTGTAGGTACTTACCATGGGAAGATATTTTTCAGACATTTCACTTCGAGTCACGCGCCGTATATAGTCGTTATTGGGGTTCTCCTTATGTCGAGGGTCCTAAGTAAACAAATTAGCCGAGCGTGTATGCCGAGCCAGTTAGGGAGTTTGCATACGAGCGACAATTACGAAGATTATATAATTCGTAAAGACTTTTCGAAAAAGAATTAGCATAGGTAACACATTTATTTAAATAATGATGTTAACGGGTAGCAACGCATTATGAATGTTAAATCTATAGCTATTGTGATGAACTCACAAGTACATTATTAATATTATTTAACCTTCTTGTAATAATCGATGTTTTTTACTGCTGTTGTTTTGTAGTATATGACATTCAAGCTCCACCGGCCTTTTATTTACTTATTCTAAATATCATTATATTATTGCAACAGCTGTATTCATCAACTAAATGGCCTTGATACTCGTATTAGGTAGGTACTGATTAAAATAAATGTATTGCTTTTTGTCTTTTTTAAACAAATACTAAATTGACTAAGACAACGTGACATTCTGTCTGAGATTTTCTTCCAATGTCAAGTAACTTTACAATTTCAAAACTATGGAGTCGTTCGTTGGCGTATCAGGTATCTGTTTGTGCTTTTAGTTTGAAAAAAATAGCAGTCTTTAGTTTGATGGCAGGTGAATGGGGAGCCTAAGTCTCTGTAGCAACCAGGCATATGTTTATACGAGCACCTTTACGCGAGGCGCGAAGAAGCATCTTACAGACCGACGTGCGAGTGGTGCCTACGCCTTGTCACTTCATTGAAGGTTCCAGACACAATGAAAAAGTTATTGTTACGCTGCGGAACTTGCATTATAGTCGTAGATAACATAAAGAAATGGCTGCGAGTGTACTTAAACAATGTTTTGTTTAGGTACTGAATCATATTATTGTTTGATCGATACAAACGCTTGCTGAATGCGCTGCATGCTGGCACAGCGACTTGGATTTGTCTGTCGTTTTTCATCAGCGAAGAAAAATTCTATTTGTTGCGTTATATTTCCCAGTTCACAGACCTTTAGAAAACCGACCATAATTTGAAGGAATGTTCGGTTTTTATTTAGGTTACGAGTACATTACATGCTAAGTTGCAGCTTCGGAAAATAAAATAGATAGCTGCGCAAGGCCAAAATATTGAGAGTTGTTCAAACTTGTTTAAAATTTTGTATTGATGTTGATTGTCTGTAGTTTTCATCGTTTACCATTTCCCCAGTATACCTATTCGTGTACCTACATTTATTGGTATCATCCAGAAAAGTTCTCAAATTTAATCAATTCGGCAGAGCTAGCTGGATTTGTGCCCCGAATGATAAAATGGGAGCTAGGAGCCCGTAAGATGACAAAAAATATATGCTTGTGTAATAAGAATGCGAAGACCACTACCAAATATCAAAACAGTTACATAACATATAACAAATTAGTAGGAAAACTGCACAGGATTTCTTGATCTTATGTTATACAACGTATTAATGGAAAAGTGTATATTTTATGTTATGGACCAAGTGATAATGTAGCATTATATATAATGCCCGGGCATTCTGATAAATGGCCAATATGAGAGGGCAATTTGATAATCATATTAAAATAATCAAATTGATCGGACATTATAAATATTGTTTATCACCCTTTGGGCAGAGTAATAAAAACATATTTTATAACTATTTCGCATTCTCCTGGTCCTCTGTAAGGCTTGCGTGGGAGCACAAGCTCATCCACTCCTGAGATTATATATAATATGTGTATGTGATACACAGGCCAGACATTACTTCTGACTGCTCCAAGATGACGCACTCAGTAGATTACTACTGATTAGGTATTAACCTACTCGGCAAATGCAGCACTATTGCATAATGATGGGAACTAAAGTCCTTAAGAGTTTTACTTAGGAAAGAAAAAATTTGCTTTAAGTCAAGTGAAAACTTTGCGATGTAGAATCAAGCAAACTACTTATCAAATCAGCTGCCCTATTAGCCCTACATAAGTACATAGTACTACCTAGTTCCCATCGACCAATGGCAGTACTGTCCCCTATATCCTAACCGTTAAGGAGTTCTATGGCTTCATCATCAGCACCAGATGTTGACGCCCGGAAGCATTATGCCTGAGTAGGATATGATTACGTAACAAAATCACCATATGAGCATACAACTTTGGTTGTTGCCCTCAATTTCTTCCGGATACCATCATCAGATCCTGACTTGGTGATAATGGGACCACCTCGGAAGTGTCTTCTGTCGAACAAAAAAAAAATTTTTGACATCCATCTACATATAATTAACGGAAATATCGGTGAACATACATAAAAAATGATACATACAGACGAGTTAAGGACCTACTCCTTTTTCGCAGTCGGTTAAAAAAAACATTACCGGATACATCGATCTCCGAATGAGTAAGTGATTAGTTACGCGGCTACGCGTGCGTCCCTCCCCTTTGCTTTATTATCAAATTGCCTAATTGCCAAGTAGCAATACAATAATGACCGGCAATGTGATAAAAAATGAAGTTTAGATAGTAATTATCACTTTGCCCAATAGAACTTGACATTATTCATAATGCCCTAGCATTATAAATAATGCCCGCATTAATCACTTGGTCCATAACATATACATACCTACCATATTATGCCTAATCATTACACTTAACTTTGTTATCAGTGTTCGTGTGGAAAACTTTTTGTTTTGCATTATACACAAGAACGGTACGACATACAAATGTATAGGCACAAAACGCTAGTTTGTACACATTGTATAATAAACGGGCCTAAATATATCGAGGACCTGTGTTATTGTCCGATGTTGAAGGCTGGGGCAGCTGGGACAGCAATCGCCCATGAAAAATCGACGCCTACTCGACTGGAATGAGGGTCACGGATATATCTACAAGATAAAGAATCAGCGAAGTGCCCGAGACTGGACTTGAATATGCCACATCTACCTACTCGTGTTGTGGAAAGATTAAGATCAAGGGGCATTATGTAGTGGTAATCCTGTAAACGACCGCTATTTTTCACCTTGTTTTACAGACGAGTAAAAGTGTTTTGGCTACGTTCGATTACTTATCATGCGCGATAAATCTTTTGGAATTGTATGGTATCTGCTGGAGTGGCTATTTTAAGTACTGACTAGCTTTGCAACAAGTATTAATTTCCATCCAAGACAAATGATATGAGGTCATATTTCAGATTGTGTCAGGTTGCAAATATATTAGGCTTCCTCGGCTGGTGGAGAGCGATAGAGAAGCTCAAGTCACTGCGGTTACAAATAAGTTACCAAATCTATCACTTGACAGATAGCACCGCCATGCTGGCCTATAAAAGATGTTCTGGATATAAACCGACTAATCTAGAAACGCGACCGACACTTCACAGTTGTTTCACCGAGTATGGTGGTCGCCCAGCGGGTAAACTTTATTACTGGCTGAGAAGCCAAAATGTGAAGGAGTCCTTTCGACTTTGATTCCTACAACACAAATGAAAAGTTGATTTAATTTTGTATTCTTTATTCTCCATCAGCGGCCTACAGCGCTACTCGTCGCGTCAGCCGTCGCCCGCGCCCCGTCGCGTTCGACTTTTGACTTTGGCATAATGTTTGTTCCACGCTTTTGGTTAATGTTGATTTTCGATTAGGAAATACTTAGGATTGGGAATTGGGAATAAACCGCATTACTGTGAAAGCGACTTTTATTGCCTACACGGTAAAGTCCATATTGGAGTACAACATTGTACATGACGCTTATTTATTTTCTGTATTTTTTAAGAATGTTTTTATATCTACAACCAACAGTTTTTATAATGTAACTTAATTAGTTATAACATTTTAAGATATTTTTAGTTTATTTAATTAATTTTTTATTAGGTTTACCAACGTTTGTAAACAATTATACGAGTATGTACTTAGAACTAAAAACATACATTGGTATAAACATACACTATTGCTATAAACAGTTATAGGCAAACACCGCTTGCACAAATAAGCTAAGCACAAATAAAAAAAACCATTACAGCGGAAAAAATATAAATATGGAGATTAAAAATTATATAATATCTGTCCGTTTCATATTTATTAATCATAATCATTCTCGTGTCGTGTCGCTGTATTATGTACCTATGCGTCGGGTCTTGATTCATGTTGTTTCAGTGATGAGATAAACGAAATTATTGATAAGCAAGTCACTTAGGGGAAGCTTTCGGTACCAAAATTTAGTTAAGTTGTAGTTGTGAAGCATGGATGAATACATAAAGAGTTTAGATGTGAATCTTAAAAATATACTGTAGGTTACTATTGCTACTGCCGGTAGGTATTATAAAACAAAATTGAGTCCTATTATAAAATTCACTACGCTCTCGTATACACTTATAAATCACATGTCCTTTATTGAAAGAAAATTAAAATATAGAACCTAACCTTTTTATTTGTTTTTTTTTATTACATAGCACAGCAAACTGTTTTTAAGGTTCCGTAGCCAAATGGCAAAAACGGGACCCTTATAGATTCGTCATGTCTGTCTGTCCGTCCGTATGTCACAGCCAGTTTATTCCAAAACTATAAAAGCTACATTATTGAAATTTGGTGCGTAGATGTATTCTGTTATACGCATTATGAATTTAAAATAAAATCAGAAAAAATCCAAAACTTTTGGGGTTCCCCATACATAGAACCGAAACTCAAAAATGTTTTTTTCATCAAATCCATACGTGTACCCTACTATGGATAGATATTTTAAAATGATGTTGGGGTTTCTAACATCATTTTTTTCTAAACTGAATAGTTTGCGCGAGAGACTCTTCCAAAGTGGTAAAACGAGTGCCCCCCCCCCAACTTCTAAAATATGGGCATGATAAAATATATGATGTGATTACTATGCAAACTTCTAATGAAAATTGGTTTGAATGATATCTAGACAGTAGTTTTTTTTAAACGTCATAAATTAAATTACCTAATTTTTTCATTCAATCCCAAACCCTACGTGCGCGAGTCCTACTCGCACTTGGCCGGTTTTTTATATCACAAAGGTGGCGAACAAGCCTAAGTACGCTCCGCTCCGCCCACAGCCTATGAACACTGCAACACTAGCGGTATCAAACGTTCGTTGCCGACCCTTCCCCCCGGCTGCAGATATATACTCACCCCACGAGCTCCAGAAACCCTACTCACACGATCCAGTTGCATTTAGCTGCGGTATCCAATAGGGTGAAGGTAATTCCCCAGGCGAGCGGTTCATTTCGCTCTTAAAATTGTCTCGTTTTACTCTTGATGCAAAGCGAGAAAAGAAGCCCAAGTTCCTGTAGCAATGGGCAGGTTTTCTTAATTAAAGGTCAAGTACTTGTTACTTGCTCGAATCAAATTTATAATAAGCAAATAAATGAATAAGGCTTTTTTTAAGAAATCAAGGTAGACACGAACGTAATCGGTTAAAGGTAATTTCTTGTTTTGTGTACGAGAAACATTAATTTCGGCGTCACTTACCCTCCAGACGTGACACAATGGCCCCACCTTGCCTTTTGTCCCGCTCTCGCACATTCAAAACTTCTTCATTGCCTTTTATTCAGGGTTCGCTAGTAATATAAACAAAACGTGTTTCATGTACCTACCTACATAATTATATTAAAATCACAGATTTCGATAGGGAACAAATTTTTAGAGCTGTTATATATTTGAGATGTTATTATGATCAGTTGGGGATCATATTGAGCCGTTATTTAATTTAATTGATTATAATTTATTGTAAAAGTAAAATATGGACAGTAGTAAAAATCAAAAACGTTCCACAGGGACAGAAAAGTTAGAAAGGCAGACTATAAAAAGCTGCCACTGAGCAAATTCTATGTTATTTTAGTTACTAGCTGTGCCAGCGGCGTCGCTCGCGTGGATATCGGGTTTCAAAAATAACGGACTTCCATATAATACCCATCTATACCTTGTGCCTAAGTTTTAAGTTAGACCTCTAGCAATACATTGGTGAAAACCACATTCAATTCTATGCAGTAGTTTTCGCGTAATGCGCGTTCAAACATACAGGTTTAAATTTCTCGCGTTTTCCCAACACTTCCCGTCACTGCTCCGCTCCTATTGATTGTAGCGTGATGAAAAGTATCCTATAACCTGCCCAGGAGTATGAAGAATAATTGTACCAAGTTTCGTCAAAATCTGTTCAGTAGTTTTTTTTTCTATAACGAACATACAGACAGACAAACAGACAGACAGACGGACAGACAAAAATTTTACTGATTGCATTTTTGTTATCAGTATCGATCACTTATCACCCCCTGATAGTTATTTTGAAAAAATATTTTATGTACAGAATTGACCTCTCTACAGATTTATTATAAGTATAGATTTATGTATGTTTCAATATTCTTCTTCCTTATACCTACTTATAATAAATCTGTGAAGTGGTCAATTCTATACATAAAATAGATTTTTAAAATATCTATCAGAGGGTGATAAATAATCGATACTGATGCCAAAAATGCAATCAGTAAAATTTTTGTCTAGATTACACTAGTGATTTCAAGTTATTCGGGTTTCATGTGTCGTGATTGATTCCACGCTCCAGTTTGCATACAAAAAAGTACATATGTAAGTAAAAGTCGAATTAGTTTAATCGTTTTAAGAAACCGATAAACATTGAAACTAAAACCACGAAGCGCCTTGTCAAACATATCAAAGATGTGTGGTTAGATTTAACTGCCTGATATATTGCAAGAAAACCCCCAGCTAGGTGTGTGCCACATAGGCAATGGGCAAGTAACCAACAGTTTTTCAATGTGTCTTGACTATGGATGATGGAGTAATCATTCGGTTTCAAATCATTAGAATGTACTTGGTTGATATTACGGAACCTTCCAAAGGCATAGTAAAATTTTCCCTTAACCTAATTTTAATGCCCCCGCTTAGAGGGCGAGTGAGGTCCACTTTTTGTCGGTGGATTTGTCCTGCAAATAATATGACATTAATAAGTGTCCCCCAACACCCCTTTTTAGCAGGATGTCACGTATTTGGGCCAGATCTTATTAGGGTTGTCAGGACAAAATTAATTCCTTTTTAGCTATAATTTCGTTTTGCACATAGTCTTCTTCCACATAGGTAGACTTCTCTTAAATTGTTTTTATTGTTTAAGAAGATATGTTTTTGATCATCCTAATGTTTACATAATTACATGAAGAATTAGTAATATGAATTCTTATGGCATATTAAGCTCTTTTTATAATGCTATGGTCGGTGCGGTGAATTAAATGCGCACCACAGACACAAACAACAAACACAAACTACTTTTAACCGACTTCGAAAAAAGGAGGAGGTTCTCAATTCGTCTGTATGTATAATATTTTTTTTTATGTATGTTCACCGATATTGCCGTCAATTATGGATGGACTCCAAAAATTTTTTTTTGTTCGACAGAGGACACTTCCAAGTTGGTCCCATTATCACCAAGTCAGGATCTGATGATGGGATCCTAGAGAAATTTAGGGCAACAACCAAAAATTGTGTGCTCATATGGTGTTTTTGTTACGTAATCATATTTTACTCAGGTATATGCTTCCGGGCGTCAACATCTGGTGCTGATGATGAAGCCACAGAACTCCTTAATGGTTAGGAGTTAGGGATCAGTACTACGATTGGTCGATAGAAACTAGGTAGTAGTATGTACTTATGCAGGGCTAATAGGGCAGGTGATTTGGTAAGTGATTTGCTTGATTGATTGGCTTGCAAAGTCTTCACTTGACTTAAATCAAAATTTTTCTTTCCTAAGTAAAACTCTTAAGGACATTAATTAGCCTCTATTCAAGTTCACAGCACATTAACGCAACTCAAAATCGAGAAATAAAATGATTAAAAAAAAAAAATTAAACCGACTTAAAAAAAAACACAAACCACCAAAACTAAAAAGCGATAAATAACGCAAGTAATAACTATCTTTAATACATATAATATGTATGTATTAAAGATGTTAAGTGCTTAAGCTACTTACTTTGGGATCGGAGCAATGTATGTGATGTTGTCTGATATTTATTATTATTTATTATGTATAACTATAATTATTTCAATATTACAATTATCACTTATTTTTGAAGTCGATTTATCGCTTTTTAGTTTTGGTGGTTTGTGTTTTTTTTGAAGTCGGTTTAATTTTTTTTTATAGTCCATGATGACATAAAAAAGAAGTCTGGTGACGCCGTCAGGAAGCGCCATCGTGATGGTTGGTGACCGGATGAAAGGGCCCGATGGACATCCAGGGGGGTGGGGGTACTACGCAAGCAGCCATTCTTGTGCACCTGAATCGTCTCCTGTCTTGACACACCTGTTTCGGCTTTCCCTGGAGACTAGTAAAGTCCCGAGATTAGCCTGCGCCCAAAAAGGGTGCTGACCCTGCCAACTACCGTCCAATTTCGATCAACAGCATGGAACGTGTTTTGAATAAGACACTCCTGGCGTACCTAGAATCGAACGACCTCTTCAGTGATCGACAATATGGATTTCGCCAAAATCGATCCACTGGGGATACTCTAGCGTACGCCACACACCGAATGTCTGCTCTGCAATGTCAGCGGTTTGGCCCAAAAGTTTTATTAAAATCCGTCCAGAGGCAGACATTGCAGTTGGGTGGAAACAACTTTGAGGACGAGATAAATAGGAGAATTCAGCTAGGCTGGGCAACGTTTGAGAAACTTCGTCGAGTCTTCACATCGTCGAACCCGCAGTGCCTAAAGACGAAAGTCTTCGATCAGTGCGTTCTACCGACACTCACGGTACGGCTAGTCCACAAGTTGAAGGTCGCTCAGCGAGCTATGGACTTTCCATTAGCCTTTTGGCTATGCTCGGCGTCTCTCTGCTAGATCGGATCCGAAATGAGGTGATCCGGCAGAGATCCAAAGTTACCGACATAGCTCACCGGATCAGTAAGCTGAAGTGGCAGTGGGCTAGCCACATCAGCCGCAGAACCGATAACTGCTGGGGTAAACGAGTTCTGAAGTGGAGACCGCGTCTCGGCAAACGTAGTGTAGGACGCCCTCAGGCCAGGTGGAGTGACGATTTGCGCAGGACAGCTGGCAAGTGCTGGATGCGAGAGGCCTGGGACCGATTGAAGTGGCGAGCATTGGGATAGGCCTATGTCCAGCAGTGGACTGATATGGGCTGATGATGATGATGATGATCAGTATCGATCCCTAATCACCCCCTGATAGTTATTTTGAAAACATTATATTTAATGTACAGATTTATTATAATTATACAGACATGCGACTCGCCCCGGCTTCGCGTGGGCGCCATATACATAATTATGTTATACAGGTTATAAACGTCTCGAATTCCTTTATCTATTAAAAAACTGCATCAAAATCTGTTGCGTAGTTTTAATGATATAAGCATACATTGGGACAGAAGAAGAAAAAAACGACTTTGTTTTATCGAATCGTATCTTTGTATCATCGACAGTCGATGTTAGTGCTGATTTATCTAGAAATATATTTTCTGGCAATTATAATATCAATGGCAATTATTATAAATCTCTAATGAATGTTCTAAAACTGTAAGAATAACTTTAACAATTCAAGTTATTTATAGAGCGACAACCCTAGGTGCGTAGCAAAATGTTTTCATTTTAAATTATACGTACCTATTCGTACTGTATTCATGTTTGAAAATTTTGTGGTCTCACGTACTTTCAGTCTAGTCTAGATGAATTTATGCTAGTTATAATCAGATTTCAATTACCACATTTCACAAGTTTATCGCGCGGTGGTCGGAACTCGTGACTTTTGTAATTTAGTTATTATGAGTTAATTTTTAAAATAAGCCTAATATTTTATCCTGTAGCGATCGATAGCACCTACCTACATAAGATTTATTTTACTATATGTATTATCAGTTAATTATTTACAATGAAATTTTAAATCAACTATTAAAATTAAAGAAAAATAATAGAAAAATCTTAATTAAAAAAAAAACTGCAAGCTCCAGATTTTAAGGCAATTTTTATAGTTTTAGTGTCTTTTAATTTTTATAGTTATAGTTTTAGTTAAATGATACCTAAATTTTAAGTTAAACTTCTAGCAATACATTGTTGAAAACCGCATTTAACTCCATTAAAGTAGTATTCGCGTAATGCGTGATCAAACATGCAGATAAAAATTTCTCCCGTTTTCCCAACACTTTCCGTCACCGCTCTGCTCCTAATGATTGTAGCGTGATGAAAAGTATACTATAACCTGCCCAGGAGTATGAAAAATAATCGTACCAAGTTTCGTTAAAATCCGTCCAGTAGTTTTTTTTTCTATAACGAACATACAGACAGACAGACAAAAATTTTACTGATTGCATTTTTGGCATCAGTATCGATCACTAATCACCCCCTGATAGTTCCTTTGAAAAAATATTTCATGTACAGAATTGACCTCTCTACAGTATTTATTATAAGTATATAGATGTTTGCCGATGCGACTTATTAAAGTGGTACTAAGTACTGTACAGTACTGTAGTGTAGTGGAAATATTCTTTGATTCAGCCAGCGTTTTAAATTAATACACATTAAAAAGTCGTAAATATACATATTTTTTTATCCCTTTAACTAGAGGTCTACCTCTAGTAATGTTCAATGCAAAAACCAGTGGATACTTAACATAAGAGTAAGGACTCATATTAAATTATGAGCAAGGGCTCATTAATCCAAATACTGAGTCTCACTATCTAAATTGTTTAACATCTAGTTCAATTTAAGTTAAAAAACAATTATCTATAATAAAAATCAGCCAAGTGCGAGTCAGCGCGTGCAAGTAGGTTCCATACATCGTGGGGGTCATCGTGTAAACTAGGTGTCCTGAACAAGTTGAAGGAGTATTTCACGCCGGAGCAGCGCTGTCTCTTGTATAAGACCCAAGTTTGCTTCAGTGTGGAATATCTTTGGAATGGATACGCTAAGTAGGTACTTAAAGGATGCGCAAGACAGGTTAGAAATGCGAGCTATCCGAATATGTAATTGGTAATGCTGATGTCTTTGGACATCTTGAGGATGTGCAGCTGCGTAGAGACGTAGCGTCACTTAGAATTTTTTACCGTATACATTACGGCGAAGGCTCTGAAGAACTCTTTGATATTGTCCCTCCCTCTCCTTTTCTAAAGAGAACTACGCGTGCAGGTTTGAGATACCCTGAAATTACTGTGCAGTCAATCAGCACTCGTACAATAAAGTACAAGTACTTGGTCGTTTGCTTAGCATAAGACAGGACAAGTTTAAAAAAAAACGCCTCTTATACTAGCAAAAATATATATATATACGAATATTGAATATAATAAATAGAATATAACATATATAAAAACATACTAACATACATACAAATATATATATGAATACATCTTTTATACTTATAATAAATCTGTAGAGAGGTCAATTCTGTACATAAAATATTTTTTCAAAATAACTATCAGGGGGTGATAAGTGATCGATACTGATACCAAAAATGCAATCAGTAAAATTTTTGTCTGTCTGTCTGTCTGTCTGTATGTTCGTTATAGAAAAAAAACTACTGAACAGATTTTGACGAAACTTGGTACAATTATTCTTCATACTCCTGGGCAGGTTATAGGATACTTTTCATCACGCTACAATCAATAGGAGCGGAGCAGTGACGGGAAGTGTTGGGAAAACGCGAGAAATTTAAACCTGTATGTTTGAACGCGCATTACGCGAAAACTACTGCATAGAATTGAATGTGGTTTTCACCAATGTATTGCTAGAGGTCTAACTTAAAACTTAGGCACAAGGTATAGATGGGTATTATATGGAAGTCCGTTATTTTTGAAACCCGATATCCACACGAGCGACGCCGCTGGCACAGCTAGTATCAAATATAAACAGTACGAATAGATGCAAAAATATAAACAGTACTTAGATAAACTCGTCAAGCAATTAATTGACATTTAACAGGTTAAGCAGAGTGATTCAAAAGGTGTTCACGGACCCTCTTTTTGAACAAATCTTTAGTCTGCGATGATTTAATCGTACTAGATAATATCGCTTTCATTTGTCCCTTGTACTTTTATGTTAGCTCAAGAAATACCTACCTACTCAAATGGAAAATCGGCGACTTGGAAATATAACAACGTACAGCCAACATAAATTTTGTGCAACCAAAGACGACCTACTATTCTACACCCTCAAACAAACATATATATATACACGTTCGTGTATATATATGTAGTTAAGGCAGAATCGAAACGTTCACGAGAAAATATACTTTGGAACCTTTATTTGCATTGGAGCGAAAATATTTAATCAGGCGTGTAATCTTTGCGCCCCTATGCTTTATGGTATGTATACGCACCGGAACTAGGTACCTACCGTGGCTTTGTGCATGTTCGTTACATTCTTATATTTTGTTTTGTGTATTTGTTACCGCCAATGTATGAAATCTCGGAATTGTACACAATTCCTGAGAAATGTATATGTTACGGGTAATGTTAGAAGTTGGAGTAAACCTAGGTTTACCCGGGTTCACTTAAGATTACCCAAGCTACTTGGGTAAAGTCCGAATATTAAGTAAATTTAATACATTTCTCAGGAATTGTGTACAATTCCGAGATTTCATACATTTACGGTAACAAATACACAAAACAAAATATAAGAATGTAACGAACATGCACAAAGCCACGGTAGGTAGTTCCGGTGCGTATACATACCATAAAGCATAGGGGCGCAAAGATTACACGCCTGATTAAATATTTTCGCTCCAATGCAAATAAAGGTTCCAAAGAATATTTTCGTGAATCATAGTGAAGTTGATATCGGATACTTCCCGTGGATATCGGGTTTCAAAAATAATGGACTTCCATAAAATGGTACCTAAATTTTACGTTAGACTTCTAGCAATACTTTGGTGAAAACCGCATTTAATTCCATGCAGTATAGTTTTCGCGTGAAGAGCAATCAAACATACAGTTAAAATTTGTCCCGTTTTCCCAACACTTCACATCACTGCTCTGCTCCTATTGATTGTAGAGTGATGAAAAGTATTCTATCACCTGCCCAGGATTATACAAAATAATCGTACCAAGATTCGTTAAAATCCGCCTAGTAGTTTTTTAGTCTGTAACGAACATACAGACAGACAAAAATTTTACTGATTGCATTTTTGGCATCAGTATCGATCACTAATCACCCCCTGATAGTTATTTTGAACATATATTTCATGTACAGAATTGACTTCTCTACAGATTTATTATAAGTTTATATATACGAGTAGATATAGATAAACGCTGAGTCCTAATGTAATGTAATGTCCTAATTTATAAATTTATGAAGTTAGCTACAAGTATACCTCTAAGTTAGGTAGATATTATACTTAGTTGAAATGATGATGCTTTATTGTAATAATTAAGTCAGCTCAAGTCAGCCCGAAAAACTCGAAGTCGATATTTATGCATTTTCTCTTTTTAATCTAAACAGTTTGAAATACATTTTCTAACAAAAACAGGGTCGTTTATGTTTCCGTAGTGATCTAAACACAGGGCAATAGCGGATTCTAGGCCTATAGAAAATGCTAGGTAGATACTAGGGAGACTTATTACAAAAACTTATCATAGATTTTATAAACAATACTTTTAAACGAAGCGTTTTATATGCTTTTGCTTTCGAGTATAAATCTACCATGGACGTATAAATCCACTTACCTACATGGCATCAATAAGTAAGTAAAGGAGCTCAGTTAAATTCACACTGCGTGTAGGAATATGATAAACAAGGTGAAAGCCTGGTCTGGCCATTGGTCAATTTGATCAGTGAATGCGGAGCCCGGCAGTCCCGGCACCAAATCATTCCATTAATACCCACTGTCGCCAGACCTATTAGGTGGACAGTAAATTACTCAAGCCTTCAGTGAATATTAGAGGGCCTAAGATGATAGCTGATTATTCTGAAAACTAGACAATAAAGAACGAGATTACAGTCCCTTGTGTGTGATTATAGCGGTTGGCGGTAAGTAAACTTATTTGAGACTATCTGTGCCAGCGGCGTCCCACGCGTGGGTATGGGGTTTCAAAAATAACGGACTTATGGTGCTTAAGTTTTATGTTAGACCTCTAACAGTACATTGGTGAAAACTGCATTCAATTCCATGTTGTAGTATTCGCGTGATGCCCGTGTAAACATACCTACAGCTTAAAATTTCTCCGGGTTTCCCAACACTTTCCTTCACTGCTCTGCTCCTATTGATTGTAGCGATCGTGTGATGAAAAGTATAGCCTGCCCAGGAGTATGAAGACAAAATTGTACCAACCAAGTTTCGTCAAAGTCCATCGAGTAGTTGTTTCAATAAAGAAACATATGGACAGACAAACAAAAATTTTACTGATTGCATTTTGGCATCAGTAGGTATCGATCAATAATCACCCCCCGATAGTTATTTTGAAAATATATTTCATGTACAGAATTGACCTCTCAACGGATTAATTATAAGTATAGGTAGCATTGTCTATATAGCACCGACTGGTCGCATTACGGTCACGTGTTTCACCGAGTATAGATGCTAGGCGGGAATCCACGTACCTGAGCTACCTGAGTTGCGAAAGTATTCCACTGAGAAGCTAATAGGTCGAGATCGTCCTTAGTCCACTCTTATGACAACCACGGGAACAGATGGGACGATGGTGAGTATTCCTCATCAGTCAACGCATGGACGCATTATTCATATGTAGGCTCCATTTGAATAGCATGCACTGTTGTGTAACAAGAGTAAAGGCCATTATTATACTCACTTACTATCTTTTTTTCTCAACCAAACGGCTGGTATAAGAATTAGCTACGGGCGCTATTGCCAAAGTAAGCTAATCTCTATCAACGTGGTTCGTCTGTGTATCGGTAAAATATGGTTCGTCTTGTAGGAAACGTCTAACTATGCGGCATGTGTTGAAGATAACTGCTTTTTGCATTGTATTATACGAGTTTTCTGGTAGATCTAAGAGTCGAATACTGCTGTGAACATGTTTGGGTATTACACCAGTACTCCAGGCATGGACGCATTATTCATATGTAGGCTCCATTTGAATAGCATGCTACCCTCCTCTCGGTACTTTGCGTGTAACAAGAGTAAAGGCCATTATTATTATTATTTTATAGTAGCACTTGATGGCTTCTCTGAATTGGATGGCAAGCAAATGAGAAGTCCAAGTCGTTGTGATAATGGCCAAGTAACCGGCCATCGCTTGTTAGTTGCCACCGACATATTTAGTAGGTAGGCTACACACATTCGCACATCGGGTTGTCTATCCGCACACAGCCAGGATGCGTACGCGCGTGTGTGTCTACTTCCCGTGGGAGTGCGCCCTATAAAGCCAAGCGCCTAATACATTATTCGGTTTCAATCTATAGATTTGACTCGTTCGTTGTTAGAGAGCGGGACTTTCCCGATTTTCCACGCCATTAGTGATTTGACAAACGGCGGTTTGTACTCGCGATGTCGTTTTCCTCCATTACGAGATTTCGTAGATCGAACAATTTTATTCGCTCCTTTAACTTCGATCGGGTGTCACACTTATCTTGTGACTTTGAAAACTTTTGAGAAGGGTCGTTTATTGTATTCTCGCCGCGTTTACTTGAACTGAAATGGGACTTAAGTATGGCAAGGGTTTGTCGTCTTCGAGAGGCGATGGTAAATCTAAATCGCTCTTGCTGTGCCTGTGCACTACGCTTCAGATCAAATTTGAACATAATTAAGTAAATTATCTAGTCAATTATCTAGCCACTAGCTGTGCTCGCGACTTCGTCCGCGTGGAATAGCTATTTTTCCCCGTTTTTTTACATTTTCCATTATTTCTTCGCTCCTAATAGTTGCGACGTGATGTTACATAACCTAAAGCCTTCCTCGATAAATGGTCTATTCAATACAATTTTTTTTAATTCGGACCAGTAGTTCCTGAGATTAGCGCGTTCAAACAAACAAACAAACTCTTCAGCTTTATAATATGAGTATAAATTGTAAATTGTACAATTTTATTTTAAATTTGATGTGAGCATTTAGCAAAGACGAAGGATTTGATTAATTTTACTGTCCATCTATATCTATACTTATAATAAATCTGTAGAGAGGTCAATTCTGTACATGAAATATTTTTTCAAAACAACTAACGGCCGTATTCACAAACGTTACTATGCGTCGCACGAACGCACACGTACCCAAAAACGTATAGGATTTTGGGCACTGTGCGTCCGCGCGTCGCATAGTAACGTTTGTGAATACGGCCGTAAGTATCAGGGGGTGATAAGTGATCGATACTGATGCCAAAAATGCAATCAGTAAAATTTTTGTCTGTCTGTATGTTCGTTATAGAAAAAAAACTACTGGACGGATTTTGACGAAACTTGGTACAATTATTCTTCATACTCCTGGGCAGGTTATAGGATACTTTTCATCACGCTACAATCAATAGGAACGGAGCAGTGACGGGAAGTGTTGGGAAAACGCGAGAAATTTAAACCTGTATGTTTGAACGCGCATTACGCGAAAACTACTGCATAGAATTGAATGCGGTTTTCACCAATGTATTGCTAGAGGTCTAACTTAAAACTTAGGCACTAGGTATAGATGGGTATAATATGGAAGTACGTTATTTTTGAAACCCGATATCCACGCGTGCGACGCCGCCGGCACAGCTAGTTTGTCAAAATAATTAGATAATTTAAAGCTTTATAATACTCGACCACGCAGGCAAACTCTGCTATGCTGGCTAAACAATCATTATTATGATCTATTAATTGGGAGGATATAAAATTTTGGCAGCAACCGTAATATTCGCGATCAATATGTCTAATAACTATGGACTCGTAAGCTCATCATTATCATTATCTTTACTGCTTACCCACACTAATAGGGATTCGCGTGGTCAAGAGTGCTTCGCTATAAGTAGATAGATTGATATAATGTATGTTATTTAACATATAAGTAGGTGTTTAAACTCGTAGGCTTGAAGATGGTCCTATAGATTGAGAATCTGTGTCCTAAGGCTTGCTACAGGGACCGCCGGAAGGACGCGTCAGCCCCGGCACTCGACCAACCGTCGTCGTCTCGCTTCCGCTCCGCTCTAGGAAATTATTTTACCGCTAATACGAGCAAGAGCTTACCATGCCGGCAATTTTAATAGTACCCTTTGTTGCCTTGATTTTTTAATGTAAGTAATAGTAATTTTATTACCTTTATTTTCCTTTTATTTTTTGAAATTCCATACCAGGAACGCAAGGATATCAAAAGAGGGAACATTCCTTCACTATATTTATCGTGGTTTGATTTGGAGGCCTCTAGGTATCACAAACCGCAAACACAACCGCAAACAAATCACAAACCGGCGCGTCTTTGAGACTCCATTTCATGGCGGTCGGAGAGCTCACTTCTGTATCGTCAGATTGATTTTGCCAATTCAACATACACTTGTGAGGACTCAAGCAGAAATATATAAACCACACGATAGGTACAATTGAATAAAAATTGTGAACATTATACTCGTAACAGTTTGACAATCATACCATGCTACATACCACGACGGGCCACACATCGCCAGCCAGCCCTAATCTAAGTTGAAACTTGTACCTACTATGGGTAGTAGACAATTGATAAACTTACTTAGATATCAATTTTTTTTTGTAAAAATATACACATATATACACATACACAAGCTGTGCCAGCGCCGTCGCAAGCGTGGATACCGGGTTTAAAAAATAACGGGATTCTCAAACTTTTCAAAGTTTTGGTCAACGTTTTTTTTATTACTGTGGGTGGCAGAACGAAGTACTTGATACTTCCATGGTGGCAGACGAGAAAGCGGCCCATCTGATGTTAGACGGTTACCGCCGCTCATAGACTCTGCAATGCCAGGAGCACTGCTAAGCTGCTGCCTTTTTTTTTGTTAGGTACGTTTAGTCGTGAATTTTATTCTGAGAATGAATTTTTGTTTATTAAATTAAAAAAATATTTTATTTAGATAAAATAATACATATTATATTGTCAATAGTCTTTTAAATCAAATGCTGCTTATTTTATTGCTGATTTTTATTGCTAAACAGTAAAATAAAATACTTTTAAGCCGGAAACAACTTTAACCGATGGGTTCATGTTACTTTCATGTCACTTTTCGAATTGAACAAAACCGGCCAAGTGCGAGTCGGACTCTCGCACGTAGGGTTCCGTACCACTATACAGCTAAATAAATGTTTTTCTTTACGTTTTATTATATTGGATTTAATTAAATGAAAAAATTAGGTAATTTGATTTATGACGTTTAAAAAAAAACTACTGGCTAGATTCCATTCAAACCAAATTTCGTTAGTAGTTTTCATAGTGATACACATGATATATTTTTTTCAGTTTTATCATGCCCATATTTTAGAAGTTACGGGGGGGGGGGGGACACTCATTTTACCACTTTGGAAGAGTCTCTCGCGCAAACTATTCAGTTTAGAAAGAAATGATGTTAGTAACCTCAACATCATTTTCAAATACCTATCCATAGATACCTCACACGTATAGGTTCGATGAAAAAAAAAAATTCAGTTTCAGTTCCATGTATGGGGTAACCCCAAAATTTTTGGATTTTTTTCTGATTTTACTTTAAAATCTTAATGCGGTTCACAGAATACATCTACGTACCAAATTTCAATAATGTAGCTCTTATAGTTTCGGAATAAATTGGCTGTGACATACGGACGGACAGACAGACAGACAGACAGACAGACAGACAGACATGACGAATCTATAAGGGTCCCGTTTTTGCCATTTTGGCTACGGAACCCTAAAAATGGAAGTATATATTATCTGTTCTGATAACTTGTGCTTTTGTGACGGAACATAGGTACAAGATATTCACCATCTGCCAACCGTGAGAAATATAAATTATATTTTTCGGCATATGCGACAACAAACAGGAAAGTAGTGCCTTTTCAAGAGGCCGAACTGCTAAAAAATCATATTTAAAATCATCACCTAAGCATAGTAACTTCTTAAAACAGAAAATGAAAAAAGAGCTCATCTCATGTTACTTTTTGTACCAAAAAGTTACTTTTTGAGCAGTTTCATGTTAGGTGCTTCTGGTCTTCAGCCGCTGGTAACATTGGTGGGTTCATCGTACGAAATCATTTCAAGTACATAAATTACATTAGTAGCGTTCGATGTTTGCGCTCTATAGAGCAGCGCGGTCTGTACGAGTATGAATAGGGGCGCGCTTCAATGCTGAGCGTAGTTGGAATATTTGCAAAGTTTTTCTGGCTCATCGATTGTTAAGAAAAGCGCAAAATGAATTACATTAAAAGTTTGTATAAGCTTTTTAACACTACGCTACGTGAAATTGTTTAAGGGGGGTTAGGGTTGGGCCGGCATGGCGGTGGCAACTGACAAGTAACTGACCAGTTACTTGCCCGTTGTCACAGCGACTTGGGCTTCTCTTTCGCTTTCCATCAGGCGTAGGGAAGCCATTATGTCGAGCCACTATAAAAAAAAAAAAAAAAAACAGTCCTATTTAATAAAATGTAGTAGGTATTTTTGTAACAATAAAATTGTGATGGTTATACCACCACTAGTCGGGTGCCAGCGCCTCGTTGTTATTCGGCTGGTTGTTACTAGGCGGGCAGCGCTGGTGGTGTCGCGGCAATCCTAGTTTTTCCGGGTCCCGTGACACCATCCCCATAGGCGCTTGACGGAGGGGCCGGGGTTTTTAGTGGGTATTCCCTGCCTCCTTTTCACCTTAAGGCAGGGTGAGTCCCACATACTCCGTCACCATGATGATCGCCATCATGAAGAATAATTGTACCAAGTTTGGTTAAATTCCGTTGAGTAGTTTTCTATAACGTTTTTTTTTTTAATATTTCATGTGTCATGTAGAATTGACCTCTCTACAGATTTATTGTAAGTATAGATAGAAGAAGATTACATGTATATAGGTCATCCTATCTATTTTAGCTTTATTTCCTGCATCTGTAAATATTTAGGCATCATTTTTGTATCAATATCTGATATCATGACTGGCTCGGTGGCTCAATTGGTAGTGACCCCTGCCTTTTGAACCAAGGGTCGTGGGTTCGATTCCCACCTGGGACGAACATTCGTGTGATGAACACTTGTGTTTCTTCCGTGTCTGGGTGTTTATAATTTGTATTTAAGTATTTATTTGTGGTACCTTCGTTGTTCTGAATGATATGATACCCATAACACAAGTGCTTAAGCTACTTAGACTTACTTACTTAGAGCAATGTGTGTGATGTTGTCTGATATTTATTTATGACTTTTTTTTTAGGCAAGCTTAAGGTTAAGTACAAATAGGAACATTACATGTTGTTGCCCAAAAAGTGAGGGCTGGTGCCTGAAATAGGCTTCAGAGCGAAACCTGTGCTACAGGTCACCAGGCCACACCCTCAGACCGCGCTATATAATGGGTAATTACATTTTTTATTTAAATACAATAATTTAGTTTATTTTTGAGAAACTATTATTATTTATTTATTTATTATACATGTTATAATATCTCTAGACAATCAGGCAGGCAGATTCAATTTCTCTGGCATCACAATACGATATTAAAGTGAGTAGGGACTATTTCATATTAAGCTGTAGTTGCGCTCGTATTTCATCTGAGTAAGGAAAAATATCACGTACAAGTAACACGACGTCACTCCTAAACGGCTGCCTACTGTAGTAGCCGCGCAATAAATAAAAAAGGCGATTTAGGAAATCCCGACATGACTCCCCGGATTTATACACAGTGTACCGACGGAAACTTTTCCTTGAGGTCATCAAAATTCTCCCCTCGTGCGGACGATTGAATGTTATAGCCCGCGAGACGCTCTCTACATCTGAGTTATGGGTTGTTACCCCCTGACATGCTTACTGGCTACTGATTTAATTCAATGAGTCCCTAGCTGAATACCTAGCTAATTTGGGGTCAGGTCACATAAAACGTTATTCCTAAGTAAGTAATCTTGTTTCTTAGTTTATCATCGCACATTGCGTGTGTTACTCAATGTTGCGCTGAGAAATTGTGTGTACAGGTGTTTGGAAGCGGGTTTCATGCGATGAACTTGAACTTTGCTTTGCGGTTCTCGTTTGTTTTTATGATGATGGCTATGTCATTGGGAAAAAATCTTAATTCATCTTAATATTAGCATTTCAGTTACATTGCTATTTTAGTACATTTGGTAAACACTGCAATTAAGTTATTTTTTAAATGTTAAAATAAGTATTTACCTTTTTGATTGTTAATTGTAATTAATTGACGTACATATAATTTGTACTGTTTTAAAGAAGGCTGTAAAATGTATACAATCTTAAAGCCATTAATAACATACATTAAATTATTCAATATTTATGTTGATGTAATTGAAGGAAAAATTCTAGACATTATTATTTGGTAATGACTTAATTGTAAATTGCATCAAAGCCCCAGAGGGTGAGGCTCAGTGATTGAAGCTTCATGTTCTTTGTCTTTTTTTTATATCCTAGTTAGTCAGTATGTTAATAAAAAAGTCTCTCACACGTTGTTATAGTTTTGTGACACCTATTTAAGATTGTCGGCCACCTTACATTGCACACATACCCTCAAACAACATCTTAGAGGGTAGGGGAGAAGCTGAAAACCAGCGCTGCCCAGGTCTTTCCCTGTGGCAGCACCAGCTAAGCTAATTCCCATTGTCTTTAGTGTAATCCGTTACCTATGTTGATTTTTTTATGTGTTAATGTTGTAAGAAGACAATAAATCTTATTTTATTTATATACGAATGCATCATATCATATCGCGTGATTTGGTTTGCAACAACAAGCGAGTGAGACATGGGATGACATAGAATGCAAGCGTCTCTTATTAGGTCCGTGTCAGGTTTATACCTCCAAAGGTTACCAAACCTAACCTATAAATCGGCTCTGTGTAAAGTTAGTGGCTCTCCTATCTTGGTAGTCATTGGATCTCATCTTTTATATCTTCTATCATCATCATCATCATCATCAGCCTATTACAGTCCACTGCTGGACATAGGCCTCTCCAGTTGTTCGCCACTTAGAGCAAACATCTGGAGGATATACCCATAATCGCCACGCTGGGCAGGCGGGTTGGCGATCGCAGGGCGTAGCTTCTTGCTCCGGTGACGCTGCTGCCCGTCACCGGTCTTTAGTATTTAGCTACGCCTTCAATTGTGATGGTTATACCGCCACCAGTCGGTTGCCAGCGCCTCGTTTGTTATTCGGCAGGATGCACCACGGGCAGGTGAGGTTGGCTTGGAGCGAAAAGATGATAGGCAGCTCCCTTACATCTTCTATACTTATAATAAATCGTAGAGAGGTCAATTCTGGAAATGAAATATATTTTCAAAATAACTATCAGGGGGTGATTAGTGATCGATAGGTACTGATGCCAAAAATGCAATCAGTAAAATTTTTGTCTAATTAATAATTGAATAATGAAATAATTGAATACTTCCTTCGTCTTCGTCTCGACTGTCATATTCTCTGCGCTTTATATTCGATACTATTTAACCCTAAGTTTCCATCTTACCTTCGGGAGAGCGCAATAAAGAATATCTATCTATCTACTTATTATACATTTTTCGCACTAAATTGAAAATTTGAAATTAAAAAATCATTCATGTGGTACGTAATAACAAAAAAAAAACAACAACACTGTTTCTTTGTTTGACTACACCGTTTGTATACAGGCGAATTATAGAATTTGCCTGCGCTATATAGATTACCACTGCAAAGTAACAGTTGACAGAAAATCCATTAACAATCTTTAGCATGGCAGTCAGTCAATAAATAAACAAGAGTGTCTGCCATTACAAAACTGTGCTGATATCTACGAATGAATACGGATGATACCCACAGTCCCACAAGCTAATCTGATTGAATCCTATCCGATACTAACCAAAATGAACAATTGCGTCCGGCAATTACCATAAATAATGTGTCAGATCTAAATTAATAAACGTTTGGACAATAATTCAAAGTTAATTTAACGCAATGCGGGAAACACGTCCAATTAGACTATAATCTACTCCTGTCCATTTAAAATAGGTAATTAATTTTGAACTTATTCAATCAAAATATTTTACATGGAGTTAAATTGTCTTTGTAATTCATTCAGGCATTTGTTCTTCTTGCTATGTACGAGTATCTACCCTGTCCACTTTTACGTCAACCTGCTATGCTAATAATGAGCATTTACTTTATTTAAGACTAGCTTTCCGCCCGCGACTTCGTCCGCGTAAAGTTTTTTTTTCCAAAATAAAATTGTGCCTATGTTACTCGTGGATAATGTAGCTTTCGAATGGTGAAAGAATTTTTAAAAACGGTCCAGTAGTTTTTGAGCCTATTCATTACAACCAAACAAACAAAGTTTTCCTCTTTATAATATTAGTGTAGAAATTCTACGCAATCCCAAACACAACGCACTCTCAGGTTTCAGCCTTGGTATACGGTCTATTTGTTCAGAAGCAAGTTTCAGTGCCGTAGATAAGTCTTAACTAGTTGATTGAACACTTTCGTCTCCAGAAATTGAGATACCTACTTCAGACGACAATTTATCCTGTTCATACAATCAATTCAAGTTGTATAATACTTTTGTTCAAATCATCAGTTGATGAGAATGCTAGTTCATTACTTAAGAGTTTTACTTAGGAAAGAAAAATTTGGCTAAAGGTAAATGAAGTATATGTTACTTTAAGTAAAGACTTTATGATCTAAAATCAAGCAAATTATTTACCAGACCACATGATGAAAAGGCATAACGAGAAGTGAAAAGACGATTATTGTGAATATTAAGTATGACGTGTTTGTCAATTCCCTTCGATGTCATTATGAACGGATTCTACTGAACCTAGATTATGAGTGAACCCTCCAGATGTTTGCACAAAGTGGCGATAAACTGGAGAGGCTGGAGACTGACTGGATAAGTCAGTCCTATAGCTAATGATGATAGACCTTTAAGAGCGCCATGTTAAACCGTCGTTTACTAATAAAATTACATAGATATGGCTAAAATTTAAGAAGTAAATATGACAGCTTTAGACTAAAATTATATTCAAACTAGCAGTGCCAGCGACTTCGTCCGCGTGGAAAAGTTGTTATATAGCCTAAAGCCTTCCTCGATAAATGGTCTATTCAAAACAAAAATAATTTTTCAATTCGGACCAGTAGTTGCCGAGATTAGCGCGTTCAAACAAACAAACCCTTCAGCTTTATAATATTAGTATAGATTACTAGCTGCTGCCCGCGGCTTTGCCCGCGTGAATATTTGTATAAAACATAGCCTATGTGTTATTCCAATGTATAAGCTATATTACTGTAAAGTTTCATTAAAATCCGTTCAGTAATTAATGCGTGAAAGAGGAACAAACATCCATCCATCTATCCATCCAAACAAACTTTCGCATTTATAATATTAGTAGGAAATGGCGTCTGTGGTACTACACCATCATTGTTCTACTTGTATAGATGTAAAATATGTAGTTAAAATTCTGTTCTTTCGAAATCAATAATGTAGATGTAGTATGAAATTCGAGATAATAATATTACAGAAATTGCAAAACAAACCTGAGGAACGATCATAGTCTTCATCATTTCACTGTAATGGACGAACAGCTAAAGCCAAGTCACATTGTATTCTACCTAAATAGATCTGCAATGTCATCTATTCTACTAACACAAATTCAATTTATAGTTAAGAAGTCCAGAGTGGAACATTTTAGGCTGTAATCTATATTTTTTTCTATCTATACTTATAATAAATCTGTAGAGAAGTCAATTCTGTAAATAAAATATATTTTCAAAATAACTATCAGGGGGTGATTAATGATCGATACTGATGCCAAAAATGCTATCAGTAAAATTTTTGTTGTCTGTGTTTTCGTTATAGAATAAAAACTACTGAACGGATTTTGACGAAACTTAATACTATTATTTTTCAGACTCCTAGGCAGGTTATAGTACTAGTAATAGGTACTTTTCATCACGCTACAATTAATAGAAGCAGAGCAGTGATGGGAAGTGTTGGGAAAACGGGAGAAATTTTTATGTGTATGTTATATCGCGCATCACGCAAAAACTACTGCATAGAATTAAATGCGGTTTTCACCAATGTATTTCTAGAAGTCTTACTTAAAATTAGGTACCATTTTATGGGAGTCCGTTATTTTTGAAAACCGATATCCACGCGTGCGACGCCGCTGGCACAGCTAGTTGAATTTAAATTCTGTAAAGTGAATACCATAACAATGGGTAGCTTCATAACGAGCTTTGTCATACCTACTCGCGTCGAGAGTTAAACTTGATGATCGCTAAATTAAGTTACACCAGTGTTCCGGCCTGATAATAATTAAGTAGTATTTTTTAAATACATTATAAATCGTAAAACGCATTTTATCTTTAAATTCTCTATACAACTCCAATATAATAAAGAGTAAAGAAAAACAAAATTTATTTAGATGTATACTGGTACGGAACCCTAAGTGCGCGAGTCAGGCTCGCACTTGGCCAGTTAATATTACTTTTATTGATTTCTATTACCAAGCAAAAGAGAAAGAAGTCTTCCTTATTTCTTTTCCTTGGTAATAAGACTCAATTTGTGGTGCATTATTTATCTACTTAGTATTCTTTTGTTCTACCAATAAAACCTCATTAATCTCAATTTGACTTTGAATCGTAATATAAATCATCAATAGATATTCACATATCAGCTCTACTCACAGGACTTGTTTACCGTAAATATTAGGACTCAGTCCATTACAACCAGGAAAAGTGAAAAACTTCCTCACGAGAACGGAAATGAAAGACTGTCGGCGACATGTGCCACGCCACGCGGTCTAACGGGACGAGGGCTGCCGATAAGCGGATAACTACTTTTTTTAAATTGGAAAACTGAAAAAAGGACAAAAGGCTTGATTATAAATAAAAAGATAGATATACTTTATTGCTCAACACACATCATCATCATCATCAAGCTATCGCAGGCCACTCTGGACTTAGGCCTTTCCACGTATTCGCCATTTTGGGCAAAATTTGTTATGACGTAGGCACCCGCTAAGTAAGGGTTTAGATCAATCCTACCCCCAAGGGGATAAAATAGGGGATGAAGTCGCGGGGCCCTAGTTCCGAATTTAAACCTTCCCAAATTGTCTCAGGTCTGGGTGTTCTAGGAGCCCCCCAGTCGTATAGGTGGTCAGTGTCAATTGCTTGCTGCATTGTATTGTTTGAGTGCTAAGTATTTCAGAAAGTTGTAAAATGATCACATCGTTTCCCATCATTCATGTTTGGGTATTCTGGAGTACCTATACAGCCCTAAATAGTATGTATATCCAGTTTTTAATACATAAGTACAATCATTTGACTAAAGCGTATACGAATCAGGAAAGCTATTGCAGGTACATATCCGCATTTGAGATTGGTATTTCAGTATTTAGAAACTAGATCAGCCGATACAAAATTGTTTATTATGCGAACGTGCATACATTTTCATACTGATTATGAGTCCGACCAAATCGGCCCATAAAAAGTCTGTGGTCTGCGTTGTAGGACACCTATTGTAACAATTTGAATAATTTATTTAATTATGAGAAGATAAATAGTAAGTAAGCGATTGCTCCGCACACGACCACACGTTACCACGCCGCGCGGGTATGTCAACTTTTTTTACAAAAATATAAACTACTTTAATTACGAGTAGTTTTAAATTATGTACCTACATCTCAAATATGAAATTCAGGCAACTAGTGAACATTTGACTGTATGAAATTCACATGAACTAATTTACGTTACGTATTGATAATGAAGTATACTCGTATAAATGGAACGATCGTTAAAAGTTGAAGAGAGAACGTGAAAGGGCGGACCTAAAACGTACGTGACGTTAA
>CM062077.1:8989635-9028459 GCA_031163375.1 Conogethes punctiferalis | reverse complement strand
TTTTTTTACTCCTCCCGTTGTTGTAGTTGAGAGCGCATACCTGCTGAAGGAAAATGAGTTCTCAATATGTACATGGATCTAGCTAATGTTACACTTCAGTAATATAAGTCGTACATTATGTTTATCTATAATGTAGCTAATTACTGTGCGATAAATAAAGCTGGATTCAAATCAACTGCGATGTGCAATCTAGCCCGCCTTTGCCCGATGATAAGCAATTACCGCAGATAGACACCTGCAATACCAGAAGCATCACACGCTGTGGCGACCCTTTAAACCTAATCACTCTTGACTTGAGTGAGTGCCGCATATTGTATTCCCTTGGGAAAACCTCGGCAGCTTATTCCACAAACGAGCTTTTGCGGGAGGAAATACCTCTGTAGACCAGGCCCATGCGTGGTTTCAGAGTGTGAATTATTTTCGAAAGAGCTTCACGCTATTCGAAACTCGCTTAAAGTAACACTACTTATTGAGCCTGATGTATCTGCGCGCACTTACACAAACTAAATCCTTCTTATGCTTTTATTTTTATGTCAAATAAATTGACAGGCATGGTTGTCTGGTGGTGGCTCATTGGTGAGTCCCACATACTTGTGAACATTTGTACTTGCTCGCCTCTCTCTGTGGTATGATTGAGGGTATCAGGGTTAACTTCATATTGTGTTTAATGTTTATATTTGTATATAGTTGTGCCAGCGCGTCGCACGCATGGATTCGGGTTTCAAAAATAACGACTTCTTTTAAGTTAGACTCTAGCAATACTACATTGGTGAAACGACACTCAACTCCAATGCAGTAGTTTTCGCGTGATGCGCGTTCGAACACACAGAAAAGTTTCTCCCCCGTTTTTCCCAACACTTCCTTCACTGCTCTGCTCCTATGATTGTAGCGTGATGAAAACTATACTATACCCTGGCCAGGAGTATGAGGAGATATTGTATCAAGTTTCGTTAAAATCCGTCGAGTAGTTTTTGTTTCTATAACGAACTACAGACAGCACAGGCAAAAATTTTACTGATGCATTTTTGGCAACAGTAGCGATTACTAATCACCCCCTGATAGTTATTTTGAAAATATATTCATGTACAGAATTGACCTCTCTACAGATTTATTATAAGTATAGATAGAAAGATGTATGTACCTCTAATAAATTCTCTGGAAAACCACACACAAGTCACATTTTGGTATACTTATTGCCTCAGACGAGCATATTACGAAATGCTTTAAAATGAATGAAAATGAAAAATATCTTTATTCAAGTAGGCTCATGACGACTCTTAAAATCATCAAATATGCAAGTACAAACAATGAATCTACCACCATCCGGTGGTCGTTTTCTACCGAGAAGAACCGGCAAGAATACTCGATAGTTACTCTTTTTCATCGCCAAAATTCTTACAATTTTGTATTACAACGTTTATAAATAAGAAATTTAACTTACTAACATTGCAAAGCTATAAATTGAGGTTTATACAAATCAATAGGAGTGTTGACTAAGAATCTGCAATCCAAGGAATGTTGTCGTTCAAAAAGTCTTCTACTTTATAGTAAGCCCTTTCAATAGTATGATTTTAGATAATCTTTAAATTATGAGTGGGCAGTTCAACAACATGTTCTGGTAGCTTATTGAATAATTAATACACTAATCCAACGAAGGACTTCCCGGTTTTATGAAGCCTCAGACGTGGAAACGGCAAAGCTTGTGCTTATTTCTGGTGTTAATGTTGTGATTATCACAATTTATACGAAATGTATTTAAATGTTTACGCAATACAATACAGTCGAAAAAGTATACTGTATGCTACTGTAAGATTTATTCCTTAAAGCGGTCTCAAAGAGAATCGCGATGTTTTAAAACCAATATAGCCGAATGGCCCTCTTCTGCAGTACAAATATTGTCTGTATATCAGCAGCGGACCCCACAGTAGTATTCCATAAGACATAATACTAAGAAAATAACTGAAATAATTCTCCTCATTATCGAAAATCAATTTATTTATTTATTTAATTAACACTTGGTAATTCACAGTACCAAAACATACAGGTTATTTAACTGCCTTCCCAGAAATTAATAATAGAATCGTCAATTAAGCAACATAAATCATCAAACGTGGAAATAAATTTAAGCGCCAGAAATTAACCTTTTTGAGTTTCACAGCGAATTTAATATATTACCGGAATTCGTAGGAAGCTCGGGAATTGTTTAATAAATTCATATTGGCCAGACGATCAGTTACTGCGGTTAGTCCTAGATTTAGACCATAATCTAGTTTAGGTAATAGTATTGATAGGTATACAGGGTTAACTTGATATTGGATAGACCCAATTTAACATGTTAATATTCTAAGATAGGTTGAGCAACAGCTACTAGGCTTACTACTTATTTGATTTTCTGAAAGAAACAACGAGATATTAGTAAAATAATTGACAAAATCATATAAATTAGCTTTGTAAGTCCAGTCAATTTGTAACGTCAAGGGGCCACTGATATAACTACTTACTCCTACTTACTACTAGATAGTGCAGCGAGTCTTGGCCTACCATATGTTGTCACCTCAACCTATCGTGCGCACCTCCTGCCAGTCCGCCAAGCGAGCTCGCGCAGGTCCTCAACCGTCCGCTCTAGCGGTATCTAGGACGTCCTACGGGAGTCGGTCACATATACGACCCGCTTTACCGTACAATCTTTAATTTGAACTTGGGCTTTGACACTTGGGCAGATGGATCACATACCTACATTGTTCTAATTCCAATATAGGTAACAGAAGCATTTGTGTTACAGATATCAGAACAACCACAATTAAATACTTATTCACAAGTAGGGTATAAACACGCAGATGGAACATAATGTTCATCACACGAGTGTTTGTCCGAAGCTCTGATAAGCCCCGAAGTGAGAGTATAATTTTTTCCCTTCAACTTAAAAATTTATTTCTGCTTTAGGAATTAATCAACCTACCATGTTTCTCTACATGCATATTTTAATCATTCAGCAACTTAGTTCTTTTATAAAACTGCAAACAATGTAAACTATTTTACTTAGAAAAAGATAAATATATGTAATTACTCTTACAAGGATAAAATAATTCTAGCAAAGCAACTACTTATCTACTAGGACATGATAATAATATTATATTATCTGGAGTATTGACAACAGCTACTATTTACACTTGCAAAATATTTCTCATAGACATTATCAGACTTTGCATAACAAATTGCATTTTGTACGCAAAAATTAAGGCAAAATTAATAAACGAAATATCTTTTAATAAATCAGAACAAAGAAAGTACCACGAAAATACATTTTACCATCAATTCATTCATTATTTAACTAGTTGTTTTTGTTTACTTCAAAACTTTTCTAAAGTAAAAAAAATGCATTAATACGTTTGAACGATATACTAAAAAGTAAATAAATCGCATTCATAAATTCAAAATAAATCGTATCAAAGCTTTAATTACCAGAGGTTGTCCGGAGGAGATCGCTCATAGCGATAAATACGCCAAAATTGTGCAACAGTTGTACCTATACTTTTCCTAGTTCTAAGATTTTTTTTAGTGTGCAATAAATATCCATCCACCTTTTTAGGTCACGGTCATGCCATTCTGTTAATTACCTACCTACGAGTATATCTACTCTACCCATTTCTATATTAAGACGCATATTATAGGGTTGATACAAATGTAGGTAATGTTATTAATGTATCAGATGGACATAATTGAGCTATAAACTAAATTACTGGCCCAATTATGGATCAAGGTCTTAACTACTGCTCTGATTTAAACGATTGACGATTTAAAAGCAATTAAGAAATTTTGTCATATTTCTGTTACTTTGAATTCTTTCCTAATGATCCAATGAATAATTTGTTCGATGGTTTCCCGATTTGAAAATATTGGATAGACGTTTTCGAACCATTTTCCTGTTCTATTAGATAGATATACTTCATTGCACACCAAACATTTGACTTACAAAGATATATGACGTACAAGTTAGGCGGTCTTATTACTTTAAGCGATTCTCTTCCAGACCTTTGGGTAGAGGACATCTAATCAAAAGGGGTTAAGGTGAAAATTGATTAATTTAAATCTATAAATAAATACATACAATAAATAAATATAATAAAAAAAAAATAGATAAAACTAAACAATACTTTAATACATTACACCTATATGGAGCTGATTATTAACTGCCAGTACGGCGTTTGAATCACATAAGAGGAATATATAGAAAAAAAAAAAAAAAATCAGGCGCCAAAAAGATCTTTTACCCGGTTTTTAAAGTTGCCAATGAATTTGCTTTTCTGATTGATAAGGGTAGGGAGTTCCACAGAAGGATAGATTGATGATTGCAAATTAGTAATATATGTATGTAGACAGAGGGATGTAAGGGAGCGACCTATCATCTTTTCGCTCCAAGCCAACCTCAACCTGCCCGTGGTGCATCCGTCAAATGACAAACGAGCGCTGGCAACCGACTAGTGCGGGTATAACTATCAAAATTGACGGCGTGGCTAAATACATAGACCGATGAGCGCAGCAGCGTCCACCGGAGCGAGAAGCTACACCCTCGATCGCTAACCCGCCTGCCCAGCGTGGCGATTATGGTATATCCTTCCGAATGTTTGCCCAAGTAGCAAACAACTGGAGACGCCTATGTCCAGACGCTGCTGCTGCTGCTGAACTAAATTATGTGCAGTCCGCTGACTCATTAGCTGATGAGGATGAAGATGTATGTAGACACTAAGGTAATTTTCTAGATCGTTTAGATAAGACGCTACTGACTATTAGTTGACTTAATTTAGTAAGTTCAGATTTGCTTTGAGCTTAGCTATGTTACCAAGGCTAAATTAACGTCTTGATGGAAATATCTCACAGTAATTATATGTATTTGACTTATGCCCTGCATTCTAAGAATGGAAGCGAGAACTATAACGATTAGGATTCTTAGATTTACAATGACGTCTTTCATTAATTACTATGTGCGTGCGCTACATTATACTCATAACTAAATTATGTACATACATTACATGTACTTACTCATTTTGTAAACCCTAATTAGGCCTTTGAATCGAGTGTAATTAAAAGCTCTTCTAATCCCAGCCGAACAAACATGCATTGAAAAACATTTGTGCGAGTTTTGTGTCGGGGATGTGAATATCGTATTTAATTATCTACTTATTTGTTATGTACTTTCATTGTTTATATTATAAAGATCAATTTATGAGACTTTGTTTGATATTATACCTTCACTGAACATAGGATAATGGGTTTAATGGAACGCACAAGAGCGGTTAGCTCACGCATGTCACAGTTCAGAGCTTCGACCATGGAAATAATAAGAATAATTTCCTCCAAATTTATTACACCGATATCAAAAGAGGTAGACATACATACCTACGCTTGTGCACATATTAAAGAATATATTCCTATAATACAAACAGACATTCATAATAAAAATAATATCGTACAAGCCAAGCCCTTTGAATTGTTGTTACCAAATTATCCATAATATCCCAGGCAGCTCTTTAGTCTATTAAATGTTTGTTTACCTTGAAAGCATTACTCACGTGTGATTAATGAGCCGGGAAATTAATGTTAACCGTATGTATACCTTAGCCCTGCGTCACGTTAGTTAAATCAGCTTAAGGATATAAACTCACAATCATCGTGAATACTTGTATTTATGGAAATATGTTTAGAGCTTAAAGGTTATGGACAACGTTTTTTTTTTTTGAACAAACTGGACGCACGTGCGCTAGTGCAATGGCAATATATGATTAAAAAAACTGCAATCCAATTCTCTTAATCCGAGATAATTATGAGAAAAGGTAGGCAGTAGTTAAAGAGTATAAAACGTAGCATTTAATACAAAATGTATTTGCACAGTGCACAAAATCTACAGATACTACTGATATAATTTGCCTTTCTCGTGTTCCCATAATATATTATTTTGATGAGCGCCTTATTTCTTCTAGATTCATTAATAAAAGCGGCTTGCCAAGTCTGGTTACTTTCTCACAATATGAGTAAAGCCGCTTTCGTGGCAAATAATAAACATAGACGATATGAATTTCCCTGAAAAGAGTAATAACATACACTACGTCAGTATTATGTAGAAATTAAGGAGACTCATTTATTAAAATACTTAAAGCGTTTTAGGTTACTGATATGCGAAAGAACATCATCATCTATCACAGTCCACTGCTGGGGCATTTGCCTCTCCAGTTGTTCGCCACTTTATGCAAACATCTGAGGCTTTACCCATAATTGCCACGCTGATCAGGCGGGGTTGGCGATTGCAGGGCGTAGCTTCTCGCACCTGATGACGCTGCTGCCCGTCATCGGCAACTTGGAATTTAGCACATTTTAAAACGTGATTGTACTATCGGTTACAGAGCCTTCTTTGTTATAGGTACAGCTGGATACCACTGGCAGGTGAGGGTGGCTTAGATCGTAAAGAGATAGGTCGCTCCTCTACATACCATGTGAAAGAACTATTACTTCTAACACACACATAAAAGGAATATTATAAGTGAATGGATATAACTCATAACGTGACATAATCAAAGTTCTGGCCGCGAATCAGATTGCGAACGCAAAAACGCTCGAATGGAAATGACCGTAATTATTATGCTGCCCTAAAGAAACACCAATTTCCTTGACGCGGCGTGTAATATTGCGAGTTTGCTATAATAATATACCTGCATACGTTCAGCTGGCTGTGAGTATTAATTTTTTTAAACTACAAACGAAAACCTTTATTTATTTGCTATTCATAAGCTCCGTGTCTCTTAATATGAGAATGATACAATATTTATCCGCGCAGTCATAGTGATCTGGTACGTGATCTTCATTGTTCTGTCTATATGATGATGGTTTTTCTCAATTTCTTTTCACTCATCGCCTCTTATTCGGTTTCTTAAGTGGCCGTTAATTAATAACTTCAAACAGCCATCACGTAGCGTTGCTTTGCTTCTCGTTCGGTGACGCTGCTGTCCGTCATAGTCTACTTAGCTACGCCTTCAATTAAGTGATTATACCGCCACCAGTCAGCTGCCAGTTGCCAGCGCCTCGTTGTTATCTCGGCAGGATGTGCATCCTGGTGAGGTTGGCTTGGAGCAAAATGTGATAGGTCACTCCCTTACATCCCAAGCATTTACTTACTGAGTTTTTCTAAGAAACATTTAGCCCCGCAATCAGAGACCTGATGGAACGTCGGAGTGGACCTTCAGAAATATTTCAAACAGCACCATATTATAAATGTACTAGCTGTGCCAGCGTCGTCGCACGCGTGGATATAGGGTTTCAAAATAACGAACTTCCATAAAAGGTACCTAAATTTTAAGTTAGACTTCTAGCAATACATTGGTGAAAACGCATTAATTCATGCAGTAGTTTTCGGCGTGATGCGCGAACATACATAAAAATTTCTCCCGTTTTCCCAACACTTGCCATCACTGCTCTGCTCCTATTATTGTATCGTGATGAAAAGTATACTATAACCTGCCAGGAGTATGAAAAATAATTGTACCCAAGTTTCGTCAAAATCCGTCCAGTAGTTTTTTTTCTATTACGAACATACAGACAAAAAATTTACTGATTGCATTTTTGGCATCAGTATCGATCACTAATTACCCTTTGATAGTTATTTTCAAAATAGATTTCATGTACAGAATTGACTTCGCTACAGATTTATTATGAGTATAGAAGAAGATTAGAGATAATGTGACATTATTGATGTCGTTGTGTGTGCTAAAAGCGTGACTCTTACTTTGTAGTGCATTATTTTCAAACCGTCGATTCTATCAGCACGCACGACAAATTGGAATATATTGGAGCGGTCATTTTCTAAAGCTGGTTTCAAAGAGAACGCGCTGTTTATAGTAAAGTTGTTTCGAGCGATTGAGTCTCGAAGGTTTTAATAAAGTGCTGTGATTGTTTGAAAATAAGACATGATAGCATAATCTATTATTGACACATTTCTTCTGTATTATACGGAATACCATCCCCAACATGCTTTTCTACACCTAAAATCAGTCGATAGAATATAATAGGTACCTATTTCTCGTCGACATTTTTATGTTGGGCCAATAATATTCTGACTTTGTTAGTTGCAAAATTACATAACAAAACGTGACAGTCCTCTCTACCGGCATATTTATACAATTGTATGAATATGCAAAATGCTGCGGGAAAACGAAGCTAATAGATGCTAATTGACGTTGAAAAATATTATTACGGCGATAAAATGGTAACTCCATTACCCTAAAATAAAACGCGCTGAATGCAATGCCTGTAATTTGTTACGCTCAACCGTGAAACACCAATTTCCTCAGCCGGCAGTATAATATTGGACTCTTTTACAGTATTCACACAGCGGTTTTCATATTTCATGCAGACCATTAGTTCCCGAACGTCAAACGATATCGGAATTTTGATTAAGTTGGGTGGAATACTATTTTACTTATTTTCTAACGGCCATTTGTGTAACATTTTAAGTTCGAATTAGAAATATTGCTTCTTTTGTTTTTTTTTAAAGCGAGAGGCGGCAGACGAGCAAGTGTGTAGCCTGATGGTAAGCAGTCGACACCGTTCATGGACACCCGCAACTCTAACCGAGTTTAGGGTCGCTGCCGGCCTTTTAAATACGAATACGCTCGTTTCTTAGTTTGCTTGTAACAAGTGATGCCAAGATAAACCACAGATTAATTTTGTTTTCAGAGTTTACGCGTGGGAATAAAAAAACCGGCCAAGTGCGAGTCGGACTCGCGCACGTAGGGTTCCGTACCACTGAAAGAGTATAACTTTGCTGCCAGGTCATTTAAGAAGGAGATTGCTAAGGCAAAGTCGTCCTTCATAGGGCGAATTGGCGATAGACTGGCACGTCTTCCTTCGGGAACACGTGCGTTTTGGTCTCTTTCCAAGGCTGTCCTTGGGAATTTCAGTATCCCGTCGTTTCCACCGCTGCACATAACTGATGAAACTCTGGCCCATACTGCAAAAGAGAAAGCCGATCTCTTGGGTAATCTCTTCGCATCCAACTCGACCCTGGATGATCAGGGGAAAACACCGCCATCAATACCGCATTGTGCGAGTTCCATGCCTAACGTTCGGTTCTTGCAAAGTTCTGTCCGGAGGGCTCTTCTTTCCCTTGACATCTATAAGTCAAGTGGGCCAGACGGAATCCCACCAGTTGTGCTTAAAGCTTGTGCTCCTGAGTTGGCACCGGTACTAACGCGTCTTTTCCGACTCTCATACTCTACTGGCGTAGTCCCGGAAACGTGGAAGATAGTTCTTGTGCATCCGGTCCCTATAAAAGGTGATCGCTCTGATCCAGCGAACTATAGGCCAATCGCCATCACATCCTTGCTGTCCAAAGTAATGGAATCCATTACTAATCGCCAGCTCTTGAGGTATCTAGATGATAACCAGCTATTAAGCGACCAACAATACGGTTTCCGTAGCGGTCGCTCTGCTGGTAATCTTCTGGTTTACCTCACGCATAGATGGGCACAGTGGAGAGCAAAGGAGAAGCCTTGGCAGCTGGCCTGGACATAGCGAAAGCCTTTGATAGGGTTTGGCACAAAGCTCTTATTTCCAAACTTCCATCGTATGGGCTTCCGGAGGAGCTGTGTGCATGGGTCTCCAGCTTCCTCTCTGGGCGTAGCATAAAAGTCGTCGTTGACGGCTCATGCTCGAACTTTAAGCCCGTCAATGCTGGTGTCCCGCAGGGTTGTGTGCTGTCGCCTACTCTTTTTCTCCTGCATATCAATGATATGTTGCGGTATAGCAACATCCATTGTTATGCGGATGACAGTACGGTTGACTCACTATACAAAGGATGCTCGCGTGCTTCTCTGGAAAGCGTCGTTGAGAGCCGGAATAAACTTGTGTCTGACACTGAGAACGTGTTAAGTCATGTTTCAGACTGGGGCCGACTAAATTTAGTCCGCTTTAACCCCTCCAAGACACAACTTTGCGCGTTTACTGCTAAGCGTAGTCCCTTCGTCGTATCCATAAATTTTGAAGGCATTCCCATTATTGCCAAGTCGACTATCGGGATACTAGGAGTTGACATTTCGAGCAGCGTTCAGTTTCGTGGACATCTGGAGGGTAAAGCCAAAACTGGGTGTGCTTAATAGAGCGGGACGGTATTTCACGCCGACCCAGCGCTTGCAACTTTATAAAGCACAGGTCCGGCCTCATATGGAATACTGTTCCCACCTCTGGGCTGGAGCACCCCAGTATCAACTTCTTCCATTTGACCGAATCCAGCGTAGAGCTGCTCGTATTGTCGATGACCTGACCCTGTCTAGTCGACTCGACTCACTGGCATTGCGAAGAGACGTTGCATCCATGTGCGTTCTCTACCGCATCTATCATGGGGAATGTTCTGAAGAATTGTTTGGCTTACTGCCTGCAGCGGAGTTTCTTCACCGCACCACACGTAACCGACTGAAATTCCATCCACATCATCTCGATGGCTGGCGATCCTCGACTGTACGTTTTATGAGGAACTTCTTGCCTCGCGCCTCGGTTTTGTGGATCCAACTTCCTGCGACAGTCTTTCCGAATAGCTACGACTTGGGAACCTTCAAGAAACGAGCGTATTCATATTTAAAAGGCCGGCAGCGACCCTAAACTCGGTTCGGTAAAAAAATTTTTGAGTTTCAGTTCTATGTATGGGGAACCCCAAAAGTTTTGGATTTTTTTTTGATTTTATTTTAAAATCATAATGCGGTTAACAGAATACATCTATGCACCAAATTTCAATGATGTAGCTCTTATAGTTTCGGAATAAACTGGCTGTGACATACGGACGGACAGACAAGACAGACATGACGAATCTATAAGGGTCCCGTTTTTGCCATTTGGCTACGGAACCACAGATTAATAACTAACAGATACTTCACTCGCATACAAAAGTGATTTTACCTACGTTATAAATGCCTACAAACTCTTAATAATAATGTCTGCATTTTGCAGCGAGAAGAAATCAACCTTAAGTACGTGAACAAAGAGTCAATATTGTGTTGCCCACCTTGCGCGTTACGCACGAGTGTGTTTCGCACGAAACGCGCTAGGGTTGAATGTTATTGCAATACTATTTTTATCTAAGATTATTGCCACGAGAAATATCGCATAAATACATAGTTAAATAACAGATAGGCATATTCACGCGATATTATTTGCAGATATGTAGGTAGGTATTATGTTCTGCAATGTCGTAGTACATTATTTTGTTCTCTTGTGTATATGTAGGTATGAAAGTTTTGAGGTATATTTATCACACCTTGGGTTACATTATCAGAATTTTAGTATGAATCCTTAACATTTTTAAAATGTAATACCTATAGCCGATGTCCACCGGTGATAGTGTACCTAGCTTCCAAACAGTGAAATAATTTTTAAAGCCTTATCAAGTAGTTTCGGAGCCAATAGGGTCAACTTTACAGGCCTTCGATAGAATGCAAACAAACAAAAAACAATCAAATTTTACCTTTTATAGTAAATTAATGTTTCTATATAACAAATATGTTTGAGTTTTAATGTGTTATTTCCTTGTCTAAATGTATACGAGTATGTAAGTATTTTATTCTTCTCTGAATTTTCGTTTATTAAATGATAACCTTGAAAATGTCCTAAAACGCGTCAATAATCATTTTAGTAAATAATCATGAAATAAAAACAAGAGCAAATCCCATCCACAAAACTAATCCACTGCACAATAAAATTTACGTCTTGTTCCGGCGAAAACGCGCGGGAAACGTACGGTGCGGCGGGCGTGCAGCGGCCCTCTGTAATGCGTACCAAGGTCGGTACGCCGAGCGGTAGGTACTTATCGCGAGGCTTCGAGCGAGTGACGGAAGCCTGACGGAACCCTAAAAAACGAATATTGGTCCTGGGTGGAGATCGTAATCACGAACATTGCTTCAGAAGACAGAATCACTACCAAATGAGATAATGGAGTATCATCAGTACCATCACCAACCACTAACAGTTTACAGGACAAGGAAATAGAGACTATTGATTTTTTTTAAATGAAAGGCAACATGTAGGTAGGTACTTTTATTAACCTGAAAATATTTTTTTAAACTGAATCAAAACAATGATGTATGTTACGCAAATGTTCACAAAATGAAGAGTGAGCGTCAGGTCCAGTGCCATGAAGTTACCAATGGTGTATTTGAACATCCTTTTGTTCAAATACATGCACATATTCGTTAAAACATTGAGAATATTTTCATCTGCAAAAAAATGGTATGCTTTCAGTTCAGCATAAAGGATTAGATTGTTTCTAATAAAGTTATTACTTTAATGTTAACGTAGTAGTCCTAAACATCAACAATGAATAAACATCAGACAACGTATCATAAATTGCACTAAGCACATGTGTTAGGACTTAGGAGATCAACGAAGGTACCACAGGTAACTACTTAAATACAATATTAAAACGAGACAAAATCAACAAAAAGAAAAGTTCCTAACATGACATGCATTCATGTTAGGAACATTTCTTTTGGGTGGTTTTTCAATCCACGACGCTTCGTTCAGAAGGCTGATAATACACACTAAAACATTTATTATGAGAGGTTTACCTCTTTCACATAATTCGTTATTAATAAAGTGATAGATGAAGAAGAAGTTGCTATCTGTTTTATTAACCCTCGACGCAAAAACGACAGGTGTTATAAGTTTAACGAGTCTGTGTGTGTATAAGATACTAGGGATCATCAAAATGCATGTGGCATCGTAGCTCCCAAACGGATGATCCGATTTTAATGCGGTTTTTTTGTTTGAAAGGTATATCAGTCGAGAGTGTTCTTAGCTAAGTTTGGTGGAAATCGGTTCAGGTCTTCAAGGTCATCAGGTCGTTTGTTAGGGTTCCGTAGCCAAAATGGCAAAAACGGGACCCTTATAGATTCGTCATGTCTGTCTGTCTGTCTGTCTGTCTGTCTGTCCGTCCGTATGTCACAGCCAGTTTATTCCGAAACTATAAGAGCTACATTATTGAAATTTGGTACGTAGATGTATTCTTTGAACCGCATTAAGATGTGAAAATAAAATCAGAAAAAAATCCAAAATTTTTGGGGTTCCCCATACAAAGAACTGAAACTCAAAAATTTTTTTTTCATCAAACCTATACGTGTGGGGTATCTATAGATAGGTATTTGAAAATGATGTTGAGGTTTCTAACAACATTTTTTTCTAAACTGAATAGTTTACGCGAGAGACTCTTCCAAAGTGGTAAAATGTGTGTCCCCCCCCCCCCCCCCGTAACTTCTAAAATATGGGCATGATAAAACTGAAAAAAATATATGATGTGTATTACTATAAAAACTACTAACGAAATTTGGTTTGAATGAAATCTAGACAGTAGTTTTTTTTTAAACGTCACAAATCAAATTACCTAATTTTTTCATTCAATCAGTGGTACGGAACCCTACGTGCGCGAGTCCGACTCGCACTTGGCCGGTTTTTAGGTGTAGGGATCATCAAAATGCATGTGGCATCATAGCTCCCAAACGGATGATCCGATTTTAATGCGTTTTTTTTTTGTTTGAAAGGTATATCAGTCGAGAGTGTTCTTAGCTATGTTTGGTGAAAATCGGTTCAGGTCTTCAAAGTCATCAGGTCGTTTGTTAGGTGTGATAGGAATGCCGAATGTTACACACTCAGTTTGCTTGCAAGCATATGTGGGATCTGACATTTGAAACACTAATATCTTCTGGAACCACTGAGCGGTTAGGGTTTGAAGATAGGAGACGTAACCCTGAACTACCTTTTAGTAAACCCGTCGAGTTTGGGCTCGTTGGATTTGTCTTTACTAGGATTCTTTATGTTTCTAATTGACGAGGACCTGATGCTGGAAATCTGGAACCTCTGAGCTGCTCTGATGATAGAGCTCGAAGGTAGGAGACGTAACCCTGGTCTACCTTTTAGTAAAACCATTGAGTTTGGGCTCGTTGAATTTGTCTTGATGGGATGTAAGGGAGCGGCCTATCATCTTTTCGTTCCAAGCTAACCTCACCTGCTCGTGGTGCATCCTGCCGAATAAAAAACGAGGCGCTGGCAACTGACTGGTGGCGGTGTAACCATCAAAATTGAAGGCGTTGCTAAATACCACAGACCGATGTCGGGCAGCAGCGTCACTTTTTTAAATTAAAAATTTAAAAAAAACCGCCGACCCAAAAAAAAGTACGCAAGATAACCATTTGCAGTTCAAAATTATCGGTTATGCCTACGACATAAAGGTGGCACAAAGTCCCAAGTAGATAGTCTGACATGCTTTAGTAGGTATTTACGTACTGTTAAGTTATTTGATGCTTTTTATAGGGGTTAGGATTTTTAACTTTTGGTCATAATAATTGCGTACTTTTTTTAGGTCGGGAGTTTTTTTAAATTTTAAATTTAATTTTTTCATGAAGGAAGGCATGAGAGTAGAGAGTAGTAGAGGATGGCTGCTACCCGACGGCTAATTCCCTGTAGGGAGCACGCACTTGTGCGTGGCTCCGGGAGCCAAGTGTTGGCGTCGTTGGTCCCGACGCCTTCCACGGCTGTGCTTCGGCACACCTGATGGGGCCTTTTGGCCTGTGGGTCTCTCCCAATGGCGGGGCATTTGTCCGATTGGTGAGAGACGTGTTGTGGGACGCATTTTGCGTCGGTTTGTCGGCGATGGTCGCAGAGGAAGAGGAGTGCCCTTCGGGGGATCTCGCGGTGTTTCGTTGCCGTCCTCCCTGTCTTCTGCGACCCTTGCCGCCTTACCTAGATGGAGCCGGTTGACGGCGTCCGCTGTTGCGGACGCTGTCCTGGCGTGGGATGGCAGTGTATCACTGCGGCGCGGCGGGTCCGATGGTCACGGTTCTCGTGGCCGTCGGATATAGTCCTTCTGGACTGTCGCCGGGCAACCTGTTTCCCCTCGCAGGAGGGACCAGGGGGCTTGCCTTGACTGGCGAGCCCGAGTGGAGTTAAACCACAATAAAAAACCGCCTGTTATCCCGACTTCGGTCGGGACCAGGGGGCGCGAGCTCAAGTGGAGAAAACCATAATAAAAAACCACCGTGCGGCGGCGGCTGCATGCCCGACGGAGTTCCGCGAGGTCGGCACGGGGGTGTCGGCCACGTATTGCACGAACTCCGTCCTTGGAGGAGAGAGACGGCCCTCACGGGCCTGATCTCTAGGCTGCCCCAAGTGGGGAGCCAGCCCGAGTCTGCCTAGCAGACCAGCGCTGACAGCTTCGCGGCGTTATAGTTGAGGACCCGCGTTGCTGTCGCCCAAGGCGCATTGACGGTGCAAACCAGGGTTTTTTAGTGGGTATTCTCTGCCGACGCGGAGCGAGTCCCACATAACCCGTCTGCTCCCCCGGGCAGCGGGTATGCGTAAACTGCATTTCTCCCTGGTGAAACAAAAAACAAAAAAAAAGGGGCACAGCTAAGCCGCTGCCTAACCAGACAAAAGAACTCGAGACAGAGAAGATATTGAATTTTTGACATAATGACTTACCTCCAAATAAAATCAGATGATTAGTTATGAGTAACTTCATTTTCTTTACATCATTAACTACACGCTGTGACACTAAACTCAGTAGAAGTATTATGAAGGCAATCAATACAACTTCACCTACCTCGACAACAATGTTCTGAAACATGAGATGGTTAGTTATAAGTTTAAGATAATTATCATATCCTCACGATACTGTTGCTATATTTATCTCAAAATAAAATTACATAACTCATATGTGACTGACTGACTGACATAGGATCTATCAACGCACAGCCCAAACCACTGGACGGATCGGGCTCAAATTTGATATACATGTATGTAGATGTTATGACGTAGGCATCCGCTAAAAAAGGATTTTAATTAATTCTACCTCCAAGGAGATAATCATCACCATCAGCCTATTGCAGTCCACTGCTGGACATAGGCCTCTCCAGTTGTTCGCCACTTAGGTAATAGAGGCATGAGAGCCAGCGTCCATCTAGAGGATATACCCATAATCGCCACCCTGGGCAGGCGGGTTGGCGATCCAAGTAAGGAGATAAAATAGGGGATAAAATTCCACGCGGATGAAGTCGCGGGCACAGCTAATTGTCGCTAAAAAAGAAAAACGACCCAATGACGTTTTGGAACAAACCATTAAAATTGTATCTATATTAGCCTTTGTTTCTATTAATATTTATACTGTTGACTCTGGATCACTGTTATCAATATTGCATGACTATGTGGTAAACGTTTTAATATTGCTTTGTTCAGTATACTTACATAATAACTATTTAATGGCGTATCCAAAATAAAACTGCGAGCAGACATCACAAGAACTTTAAACAAGTTAGTTCCCAGTGATAACAGAATCTAAAAATACAATATTAATGTCAAATATATTTAAAAATATATTTCATGCAATCATCTGGATATATGTATTATATCTATTACAAGCGACCCGCCCTCGCTTCGCTTCGGGTATTTTAGAGAAACATTTGATTGGGTTACATTAAAGCGTTTTTGTAAGGATCCCCGATCTCTCCTAGCAATAAATACGAGTATGTGTGCCTAGCTTTCCAATGGTAAAAGCAGTTTTAAAATTAGCACAGTAGTTTTAGAGTTTTTTTCATTACATACAAAATACAAATCTTTCCTCTGTATAATTTACCTATTAGCGTTGTAGTCGATTTATGTATTATATTTTTACCAGTGGAGGAGTGCCATATTTTGTAGTTTTAAAGTTATCCAAAGTAAATATAATGTAATCACCAATATTTTCACTGGACTATTCGCCGAGGAATGTATCTTTAGCAGTCTTTCGTAAGCCTGAAGATACAACTTTATATCATGTAAATCTGACATACTTTCATTCCGGTCCATAAGATTCAGCCCGTTAAATTTTTTTTCAATCAATGCCTTCAAAGCTTTAACCCGCTTAGAAAGAATTTCAAATATCATCACAATCGTTACAAAACAAAACATTCGACCTTGGAGTAAGATAGTAACAAATAAAGAGATAAAAAAAAAACCATAGTGAATACAGAACCATATGAAAAACAGTGTCCTGTAACTAATTACAAGGTATAGAACTGAACTGGTAACCGGACATTCATAATCAAAATGAAATCCTAACCAATTATCAAAAATATGCAATTTTGACCAGTAGTATTTCAAATATCTTCTATTTGTTGCAAGTAAAACTAAAAGACCGACGATGTTCTCAAAAGTGTCGAGCACTAACACAAAGCCCGTGTAATCAAATACTTGAAATGAATTCAGTTGTAGACGTTTAAAAACTTTTACAAAAATACAAGCATTAACAGCAAAGAATGATGCTTTCATTATGCCATAGTACAAATTCCACAATAAAGAATATTCGTTGATTCCAAAAGTAAATCCAAAAAGAAAAACAATAAATCTGATTTGTTTCATAGATAAAGAAAAAAATGATTTCAAAATAACAATCATTGTGTATAATCCTACGTGACTTAATGCAGCAACTGTGCAGGTTATGGACTGTTCATTGGAAACTGAAAAAAATATTATTTCATTATCGTTAAAGTTATTGCAATGTACATTTTTAGGATTCCGTTCTGCACAAAAAAGGTAACCCTTTCCATTTTGTAGTTTGTCGCACCGCTGTCTTTCGTCTCCATTACCTTGTGAGTTTTTAAGTCGAAGTAATTCAATAATACGGCCAGTTGAGCATCATTGTCAACGTTTTACAGGGAACTCATAAAGTCAGTGGTTGCTCTATCACAAATCTACACTAATAATAATATAAATCTTAAGGGATGTAAGGGAGCGGCCTATCATCTTTTCGCTCCAAGCCAACCTCACCTGCCCGTGGTGCATCCTGCCGAATAACAAACGAGGCGCTGGCAACCGACTGGTGGCGGTATAACCATCACAATTGAAGGCGTAGCTAAATACTAAAGACCGGTGACGGGCAGCAGCGTCACCGGAGCAAGAAGCTACGCCCTGCGATCGCCAACCCGCCTGCCCAGCGTGGCGATTATTGGTATATCCTCCAGATGTTTGCTCTAAGTGGCGAACAACTGGAGAGGCCTATGTCCAGCAGTGGACTGTAATAGGCTGATGATGATGATGATAACAGCACGTTCCAGGGTATCCTGGAGTATCGCATAAAACGGCGCGGACTGTGTCACAGTTTGACAATGACGTTGGGCATTTATTATGCCGACGGAAGGTAGATAAGAAATCGCTAGTATAAAATTATTTAAAACTACACGCATTATTGTTGTGTGACATTGTGTTGCTCTCAAACTAAAATTGTAAGAAATATATAAAAACAATTAAATTGTTGAAAATCGACGTTGACGAATTTTAGTTCGTATATTCGAACACGGGAGGGACAAATGAGAGGGATTTATGGGGCAAAAATACGCGATCCGTTCAACGAACGATCGTTTTCGTTTTTTGTAGTAGGGCCCCTGATTTCAATAATTCCTTTAATGTGGGAAAGCTACACTATCTCCGGTTAACATAGGCTATATTATATTTTTAAAAAAGTTAGAGATCCGTGCTAAAACTCCAATAATGAAACCCAAAGTGTGAAAAAATTACCAAAAAGTTTTCAATCTTACATACTGACGTATCTTGACAACGATACCATAGCAACCTAAACTAAGCAACCTAAATAAATAAATAAATATCACACAACATCACATACATTGCTCCGATCCCAAAGTAAGTAGCTTGAGCACTTGTGTTATGGGTATCGGAACAACGAAGGTACCACAAATATATACTTAAATACAAATATAAACACCCAGACACGGAACAAACACAAATGTTCATCACACGAATGTTTGTCCCGAGTGGGAATCGAACCCACGACTCTTGGATCAGAAGGCAGGGGTCACTTTATTATATACATTGAGCCACCGAGCCAGTGTTATGGTGACATATAAATAAATAACTCTATTAAGAAGTCGTGTTATTGTTACTGAATTTATAAATACATATTAATTGGCGACGACTCTGCAGAACAAAACGCCAATAATGTAACCCAAAAGGTTTATCTGAAATACCCGAAGTAAAGCGAGGACGGTTCGCTAGTTTAATATATTTTTAAATTTTACCAACAAACTTGTAGACCGACCGTGTACTGAGTGTTCGCAGTGAACGACTCGGTCTCACACTTGACCACTTTTTTTACGTTCCTATTCATCAAATTATCAAAACTATCCACTACCACAAATAACTGTAGTCATTTCAGTAGTTTGTACAATTAAAGTCTATTTTGACAATTCCAAGGCTACAAAAAAGTCACAAGTTCTGTTGTTAGCATCATTAAACTGGGCCCTGGATTCCGTTGCGAAAGAAAAATAGTACCCTTTCCATTTTGCAGCTTGACTCACCACTGTCCGTTAGGACCATTTCTCTCATGCACTTGTTGACATCAATTGAAATTGTACTTACGACAGGCATTGTCTTTTTTGTCTTACCGGGGAAAATGTATTTAGGCACCCCCCCGCTCGGGGGAGCAGCGGGGTATATGAGACTCACCCTGCCTCGAAGATGGAAGTGAGGCAGGAAATACCCTCTAAAAACCCCGGCCCCTTCGTCATGCGCCTTAAAGGTGGTATCGAGGGTCCTATGAATATTCATGGACATATGGACATATGTCCACCACACGGTCACATGCGGTCATCCAAATCTCTCCTTCTCAAATTCCCTCCTCATCGCTCTCATTCCTATACACAGTCCTTCACCGTCCGATCCATCCGCTTGTGGAACTCCTTACCTTTATCCGTCAGACAGTCCCAATCCCTTCCTATTTTCAAATCTCGATTAAAAGATCACTTTTTGGCACCTTGACATTTCTCTATTTCTCTTCTCAATCTCTCTCTTTCTCTTCTTTTTTCTCTCATCTCACTGTATGATTTAGGATGCTGGCACTGCAGAACTTGATTCCATATAGAAGATACCGATTGTATATGTGTGTATATATTATTTGTGTACGTATTATGTGTATATGTTGTACCTATATGTCGTATAATATTTATATGTGTGTATAGTAATATATATTATATTGCATATGTTTATGTTTTAAACCTATGTATTTATTATATCTGTATTTTACTTATGTATTCATTTATATATTATTATTTATGTTTTGACCATAATCTGTTTCATCAGTCGATAGCTCATCTCACCCCTTCTGTTTAATCTATCCTCTACCTGAAGGTTGTCTGAAAGAGATCGCTTACTAGCGATAAGACCGCCTAAATTGTACCACTAGTTGTCTGTAATACCTTGTCTATAAATGTTTGTATTTGGTGCAATAAAGAATATCTATCTATCTACCAAGACATCATCGCACACAGGCCGCGGCCTGGTCAGAACAGGCCTCAACAGGCTCTCCCCTATAGGGGGGAGTTAGGGGAGTGGCCCGAAGGGTGAGCCTACACCCATCCGACGAAGACGGAGGTCCGTGCAATGCGGGCGTCGGGGCCCCCGCACCACCCACCCGCTGAACCCCGTCAGGCGGCAAAAGCAAGCGATAGACTCGCTGAGTCCGGTTAATTTGCATGTCCAGATAGCGTACTAGCTACCTGAGTTTTTAAATGAAAATTTATAAAAATATTAAAATACTAATTTTCTGCAAAGCAGCAACGTTTTTAATTTTAATGTTACTGTAAGAGGGGTTTATTTGTGCAGTGGGAAACGTTACCAAGAAAACTAAGGATAAGAAACTAGGTATTTTCAGTTCGTCTTTGGGATACTGTTGGTGGGAAGTGATGCGAATCACAAAAGAGCCGGGAAACCGTCAACGGGTGTAACTCGTAACGTAACCTATTCGGGACGATAATGTAATCTGAATCTAGTATGACAATATAGGATGTTCCGAGACCTTATATAGGGCCTCACAAAAATCTTAACCCCGCGGGTCAGGATACGATCCTTAAAAGTATTGGCGCCATCTATCGCGAAGCAGCAAATACAGACTTGCCTAGCGCCATCTATTATGCAGCAGCAACTACACCTTCTATTGTGCTATAGCAGATACTGGCCATCTATTGAGCGGCGGCCACTGCACCGCCTATCATGCTATAGCAGGTACAGCGTCATCTATTGTGCAGGGGCAATTGCATCTTATATTGCGCATTAGCGGATAAAGCGCCCCCTATCTTTGCATTGTAACAATTCTATGGTGTTACATCACAAAATTTTTTTTTCTCCGTTTTTAACTTTATGTAGAAGCGCCCTTCTTCCGTATGATGGCAGTATTCTATTCTGACGATACCGTTGCTATGTTTATCTCAACATCGTTACAAAATTAACGTGTTAGCTTCGAAACAATATATGGCATTAAAATTGGAATCTCAGCTATTTTAGCCCGGTCCAATTAGCCCAAAACATACGTAGAAATTCAATAATTAGCGTAAAGCTAAATTTCGTGTAAATATTTGGAACATCAATATTTCTGATTCTGACAAGTGTTACATGTAAATTTTAAAAGTTTAAAATTATACAGATTTTTCGACCAAATCATTAAAATTGTATCTACAATTTAAAATCAAAATCACCTATCTGTGGCATCTGGGGGCACGGCAGTGCCCCCACCAAGTCGAGCAAAAAAACCCTACCCTAAAAGGCCTACCATCCTTTTCTCGAAGTAGTTCAGCCCATTTTCAACCCCCTATAACTTCGTTTTGGATAAAACCAGAAGCTTGAATTTCCAATACCTAACCAGGCATTGTACAAACACGGTATGTTTCAAATTTCATTCAATTTGAACTAGTAGTTTAAGAATTTATAAAAGTTAAGTTAAAGTTTCTTTATTTTGTCACTCACTGACTGGCCGATTATCAAAATTCTAAGGCACTTCTAGCAGACATAGAACCTTCAAATTTAGAATATAATTAGTGTTTAGTGTATGAATCAAGGAAAAATTAAAATATTTTTCAATTTCGGTCTAGTTTTCTGTAACTTTGTAATCCTGTACATATGTATGGAATTACAAAGTTACATTTGCAGTGAATTTAATCAGTATACCTGTTATATGTATGTATAATTTCATGGATATAGCATAAGGTATCCATTAAATTAGGTTAGGTGTATCAAAGGTAACTTGTAAAATGGTCAACGGAATAAAAAATGTACCGGAAAGAAAAGAAGAAAAAGGAATATCTGCAAAAAGAAATGAGATCCCATAAAAAACAATAATAATAAATAATAATAAAAACTTTATTGACATAAACATCGTTACAATCATGTTATGAAGTCTCTGATTTCCGAACTAGGTATAAATACCTGTATCTCGGATAATCAGCGCCCTCTTCCGTAATTAGTAAGTACATAAGATTATGTCAGCAGCTAAAACTAATGTAATATTATATTCTAGTTGTAAACAAAATTGACGATGTGTTATTGTGTGCGTGTATGTAAATGTAAGTGCGCGTGTGTGTATATGTGTAGATGTGTGTGTGAGTGTGTGTGTGTGTGTGTGTGTGTGTGTGAGTGTGTGTGTGTGTGTGTGTGTGTGTGTATGTGTGTGTATGTATATGTGGTATGCAACATTTTAAGTTATAGCTTTGTCTAATACTTGTCAAAAAAACCAAGTCTCACAACTCAGTTGTTCTACCGTAAAAAGTTGTTAGATCCATGTAATACCAAGTCGGCTATTCATTTATTCAGTCCCTAGTTAAGGCACCTTCTGTCTTAAGTTTTCAAGTAATTATCAGACTAGTAGAGGATCCCGCCATACAACGACCTTTACCGAGACGTTTATTGCATGAAACTTATTTTATACTAGCTGTGCCTACTTATTTTATACTAAATATTTCGGCGGATCATGGACTTTAATGTTGGGTCTAATTTTTCAATCGCCAGTATGTCACCGTAAAAAAGCAAGACTCGTAAGTTAATCAATTTCCTAGTCAACTAGTGATTAACTCCCGGAAAATATTAAACGGCAGTTAAAATGTATTATTTCACGTATGTATTTTACAAAATTGATTAATTTATGTTCTTTCCGTTAAATCATCCGACGAAGGTGAGGTGAACGTTGATTGGTTGAATGACTCACGTGGTGTTCGGCACGACGGGTGGAGGAGCGGGACTCCTCGCCAGCGTGTTTTGTAATAATTCCCATTACAAAACACGCTGGCGAGGAATCTTAACGTGTCAGTTTATTCGAAATGTATTTATTTTTATTTATTATATTATAGTTTACAAGAACTTTTATATTTCTATCTCTAAAATATCATATTTTATAAATATACCTAAGTTTTTGTTGACTCTTTCAATAAGCACTTGCCAAATTGTCGACCAATCAGATAACTGTGTATTAAGTAACTGGTAATAGTGCACCGTTAAATAGTACTCACAGAAAATCAGCGCCGTGGCTTTTACGGGGGCCACGGCCTAATGCTGAGTTAGGCTCTTTTATTTTGGACGTCGCAACGCCCTTATCTGGTCTAATTGTCATGTATTATGTTTGTATGTTTAACTTTGTTTGTGTTTAAGTGTGAATGTGCGTTTACTTAAGCTTAAGCTCAAACATTTTACAGGACAAGGAAATAGATAGATATACTTTATTGCACATCATACAATCGACTTAAAACTAGTATAATAGACATTAGTTGTACAATTAGGCGGCCTTATCGCTCCAAGCGATCTCTTCCAGGCAATCTTAGGGTAGAGGATAAATTAAACAGAAAGGGTGAGGTGAGCTATAGACTGAATAGAAATTGATGATAGTAAAACATAAATATTGAATGTTTTTTTTTAGTTGAAGACAACATTTAGGGTAGGTACTTATATTAACCCGGCGTCAGCATGGTATAAAATAGGCACAACAACTGCATGGTGGGTCATAATGACCCGGATTTTAAACCGTAGCTGATTTTTGCCTTTTCAATGACATATTATATAAGCAAATTTGTGTTTAACTCGAAGAATACCTATTATGTCATAATATTTTGGAGATATAATAAAAAAATTAAGTTGTAGAATGATCTTTTATGTATTGAAGAAATCAGTTTAGAACTTACGACAAAAAATTCAACTTCTAGAAACTTACTATTGATAACACAAGAATTGATAATCTGAAAGTATTTAATAACAGAATCCGATTACAAACACTCATTCAGCCAGAGAGAGAAAAAGTAATAATCGGCGGGAGCTCTATGACAGCTGTCAGTGTCACCGTTACGTCAAACTTCAATTGTCAACGTTAGTGCGGTGACTCTTGAGCGTGGCGAATAGTGCTGTGCCGCAGCTGTTGATTATTCTCTTCTAACACTATGTAATAAAAAACAAAAAGATGACTAACTAACACCTATTTTTATTTTTTTGGAATGACAAATGTGGGGCGTTTAAGAAAGTATAATGTAAAAATTATAAACAATCTTCGCTCGCTAACGTGATCATCTTCATCGTTTTCCGAAGAACATAATTTCGAGAAAAAAATCTAATATTGACAGACCCAACCTATCAGACGCCGGGTTAACCTGGAAGTATTTTTTTAAACTGAATCATAACAATAATGTATGTTACGCAAATATTCACAAAATGCAGAGTGAGCGTCAGGTCCAGTGTCATAAAGTTACCAATGGTGTATTTGAACATCCTCTTGTTCAAATACATGCACATATTCGTTACAACATTGAGAATATTTTCATCTGCAAATAAAAAATAGTATGTTTTCAGTTCAGCATTATTAAAATGATAAAGATTTTGTAGTATTTTAATGATAACGTTCTATGTAGTCCTACTATCAATCAACACTAAATAAACATCAGACAACGTAACATAGGTACTCGTAATATTTACCCAACCCCAAAGCAAGTAGCTTGTGTTATGGAATCAACGGAGGTCCCACACACAAGTATCTACTTAAATTCAACATTAATACCAGACATAAGAAAAATAAAAAAAAACAAAACCTACTATTCCTAACATGAATTTATGTCCTGGGTACATTATTTATTATGAGAGCTCTTTTACATAAGTAGAAGTTTTATAAAAGAAGCCAGTAGCTATATTTTTTATTGATAAGGAAGGCAGACAAGCAAGCGGTCCATCTGATGTTAAATAGTTACCGCCGCTCAAAGACTCTGCAATGCTAGCGGCACAGCTAAGCCGCTGCCTAAAGAGAGAAAAAGTCTAAAGGCTAGAGAAGATTTGAATTTTTATCATTGATCACTTACCTCCAAATAAAATCAGATGATTAGTTATGAGTAACTTCATTTTCTTTACATTATTAACTACACGCTGTGACACCAAACTCAGTAGAAGTAATATGAAGACAATTAATACAACTTCAGAAACCTCAATAACCATGAGCTGAAACACAATATAGTTAGTTTATTAGCTTTAGGTAACTTACTATCACGGCAGTCTCTTTAGATTCAAATAGTAAATTATCTATACTTTAATATGATAATATGCTGATGACACTGTAGCTATGTTTATATCAACAATATTACAAAACTAGCTGTGCCAGCGGCGTCGCACGCGTGGATATCGGGTTTAAAAAATAATGGACTCCCATAAAAAGGTGCCTAAATTTTAAGTTAGACCTCTAACAATACATTGGTGAAAACCGCATTCAATTCCATCCAGTAGTTTTTGCGTGATGCGCAACGAACCATACTGATAAAAATTCCCCCGTTTTCCCAACATTTCCTTTCACTGTTCTGCTCCTATTGATTGTAGCGGGATGAAAAGTATTCTACCTATAACCTGCCCAGGAGTATAAAGAATAATTGTACCAAGTTTTGTTAAAATCCGTTGATTTGTTTTTGTTTCTATAACGAACATACAGACAGACAGACAGATAGACAGACAGACGGACAGACAGACAGACAGACAGACAAAAATTTTATTGATTGCATTTTTGGCATCAGTATCGATCACTAATCACCCCCTGATAGTTATTTTCGAAATATATTTAATGTACAGAATTGACCTCTCTACAGATTTATTATAAGTATAGAAGATATAGTCCTTATAGTCTTAGCCTGGTCCAATTAGCTCAAACATACTAGCAGAAATTCTTTAATTAGCGTAGCGCTAAACTTGGTATGGATATTCGGAACATCATTATTACTGACTAGCTATGCCAGCGGCGTCACACGCGTGGATATCGGGTTTTAAAAATATCTGACATTTCAATAAAACGGTGCCTAAATTTTAAGTTAGGCAAAACCCCCCCCCCCCCCCTACTTGGGGCAGCCTAGGGCTCAGGCAGAAGCCGTCGCCCTCCTCCAAGGACGGGATCCGTGCTAGGCAAGGGCGATGTCCCCACACCAACCCTCGCTGGACCCCGTCGGGCGTGCAATCGCCGCCGCACGGTGGATTTTTAGTGTGGTTTTCTCCACTTGGGCCAACCGGTTAAGGTCAGCCCCCTGGCTCCCGCCGAAACAAGGGTAACAGGTGGTTTTTTCTGTGGTTTTCTCCACTCGGGCCTACCAATTAAGGCAGACCCCCTGGCCTCCGCCAAGAACGGCAGGGGTAACAGGTTGCGCGGCGGTTGGTCAACGACCTGTCCGACGACCACGAGAACCGAGTCCGACGAACTCACCGCGCCGCGGCTGAAATGCGCCGCCCACCGCAAGTCTCGTCCGTGAAAGGCCAATGGCCAAAAACACCCACGTCCGGGAAAATCCGAGCAGGGACCCAGTCCCTCTCGCCGGCCACTAAGGCCCACCAACGCGCAAAATGCGCAGCCAGGACAGCGTCTCCCAACAGACGCCGTCTACCGGCACCACCAATGGGTCCGGCGGCAACAAGGCGGGACGAGCAAGCCCGTCCCCCTCGTCGAGAATTAGCCGTTGCCCAGGGTGCGCCGGGACCCACTACTACCAATCCCCCGAAGGATATTAGTAGCAGTTGGCCACTCGAGGAGGCTTCTCTTGTTATGAGTAAAAGCCTAATTTAACATTGACTAATCATAAAAACGTTTTAAACTTCTACATATAAATTATTGAGCAAAAACATGGTGGGCCCTATTTTGTTTTGAGTAGTTTATATGACTGTAGTGATTTAACTGTTCAATATTGCTTTATTCAAGATACTTACATAATTAACATTATTTAATTGCGTATTCATATTTTGAATATAACAATGCGTAGACATCACAACAACTTTCAAAAAGTTACTTGCCAGTGATAATTGAATCTAAAAAACAAAATTAATGTTAAATATATTTAGAAACGCATTTCATTAATTCATTGGGATATTTATCATATCTATCTATTACTAGCGACCCGGCCTCGCTTCCATTCTAGGTATTGCAGATAAACTTTTCATTAGATATCATTATAGGCGTTGTAGGGGATAGAAATGAAAAGAGAGAACTGAGAAGAAAGACGGGTTCAAAACTAATTGAATAAACATAATATTAAATAAAAATAACAGGCAAGACAGCACACACGCACAAGAGACAGGAAAAAAAAGCCAGAATTTTTATAAGAAACAAAAAGTAAAAATATATAAGTTAAAAGAATAAGGAGGTCGGTCAAACAGGGGTTTTAGTAAGGATCTCTTCTCTACTAGCAATAAATATAGCCTTTGTTATTCTGGCTGAATGTAGCTTTCCAACGGTAAAAAAACTTTCGAAATCGGCACAGCAGTTTTTAAGTTTTTTTTTTACATACTAAACACATAATAATATAAATCATTTCTCTTTATAATAATTATTAGCGCAGATGTCGATTTATCTCGTATTTTCATCAGTGGATCAGTGCAATATTTGTAGTTTTAAGTAAAGTTGGCCAAAGTAAATAATAGGTTATCACCAAAAATTTTACTGGACAATTCGCAGAAGAATGTATCTTTAGCAATCTGTCGTAAGCCTGAAGGAAAAACTTTATATCTTGTATGTCTGATATACTTTTATTTTGATTTTTAACATTCAGGCCGTCTATTTTTTTTTTAATCAATTCCTTTAATGCTTTAACTCTTTTAGAAAAAATTTCAAATATCATCACAATCGTTACAAAACAAAACATTCGACCTTGGAGGAAAATACTAACAAATAAAGTAAAGAAAGAAAATTTATCTTGTACACAGTACAATGTGAAAAACACAGTCCTGTGTGTAATTACAAGGTATACAAAAAAACTGGCAACAGGGCATTGATAATCAAAATGAAAACCTAAGGAATTATCAAAACTATTCAATTTTGACCAATAGAATTTTAAATATCTCCTATTTGATGCAAGCAAAACAAAGAGACCCACAATGTTGTCAAAAGTATCAAACATTATCATAACGCCCATGTTATAGAATACTTGAAATAAATTCAATTGTATACGTTTAAGAATATTCACGAAAATACAAGCATTAACAATAATTACGATTGCTTTCATTGTGCCACTGTACAACTTAGACAATAAAGAATGTTGGTTGACCCCAAAAGAATATCCAAAAAGAAAAACAATTAATCTAATTTGTTTGATAGACAACGAAAAAATTGATTTCAAAATAACAGTCATCGTGTTTGATCCTACGCGACGACAATGCAGTAACTGTGTAGATATGGACTGTTCATTAGAAACTGAAATAAATATTGATTGAAATATTCATTTTCGTTAAAGTTATTGAAATGTACCTTTTTAGGATTCCGTTCCGCAAAAAAAAAGAGTATCCTTACCATTTTATAGCTTGTCTCACCACTGTCTGTTAGGACCATTTCTCTCATACACTTGTTGACATTCATTAATATTGCACTTACGTCTGCATTGCCTTGAGTTATAACTGTTATAAGTCAACGCAAGTCGATGATACGGCCAGTTGAGCATAACTTTTCAATGTTTTGCAGGGAACTCATAAAATTTTGTTGCTCTGTCGCAAATAAAACATATTTTTAAAATTTTTCATACAAGCTTGTAGACCGACTCGTGCACACACAGGATTCCCAGTGGCTAATTCGTTCTCGCACTTGCCCACTTTTTTAAGAATCTTCTCATCAAATTATCAAAACTATGCACTACCACAAATAACAGTGTAGTAATTTTACTAGTTTGTATTATTAAAGTCTATTTCGATAATCCCAAGGCTACATAAAATGTTACAAGTTTAATGCGTATGTCTGTTGATAACATCAATACGAGTATACTTTATTGCACACCATAACATTGACTTAAAACTAGGTATAGTAGACATTTTGTTGTACAATATGTGTCCAGTGTGACCCAAAAATATAGCTAGGAGATAAATAAAACAAAAGTTCCAAGCTAATAAAGAGTGAGTGTATTTTGCACCTTATCGACTCCCTGAGTATAAATTCACGGAAACGTAATGCACTCGCGGTTTAATATGGGACAACGCCATCTATTGGTTGAATTAAAAACTAAAGTAAATTATACGGAGTAAATGATCGATTTTATAGATATTTTATGAATTCAGTTAGGGTATTTTTATGTAATTAAATATTAAAATTTAGATATTAGACAGGCGGTGTTAGCCATAACGCCTTGAAGAGATCGCTTATTAGAACCTTAGGGTAGATGAAAATTTGCGTGATACCTCACGCAGCGCTCAGGGTTGTTCTAGCGCCATGCGTTATGGTCTATATAACTATAAACCATATAAACGCTTGGGCGAATAGATAAGTGTTGCGACGTTATACAGTTTTACGACGGCCAGCTTGGTTCAGCCTCTGACAAAGTGGTCGTGGGTTCAATCCATGCATAGTACAAATATTTGTTTTCATGATCACGGTTGTTTATATTGGTCTGGGTGTTAACTATGTAATATGTTACAAAATAAAAGCATTTAAGAAGTAATGTGATATCGCATATTGTCCAATCGTGGTCAAGTTTGTTAAGACAAGTACAAGTAAATGCCCCGTTAGCTGTCTGGTCTGTAATTGGTTTCCAGTTACCACAAAGCATTTCTAGAAACTTACTACAAGTAGTTTACCAGTAGTTTAGCCTAAAGATCTGTTCAATCTTTGCTTACAAACGACCTGAAACTTGCTATATAATCCTCGAGATATATCGCATATAAACTGAACTTACCAAATCGAAAAATAAATATTTCGTACTAGCTTTGCCGGCGGCGTCGCACGCTTGGATATCGGGTTTCAAAAATAACGGACTTCCATAAAATGGTACCTAAATTTTAAGTTAGACTTCTAGAAATACATTGGTGAAAACCGCATTTAATCCCATGCAGTAGTTTTCGCGTGATGCGCGATCAAACATACAGATAAAAATTTCTCCCATTGTCCCAACACTTCCCGCCACTGCTCTACTCCTATTGATTGTAGCGTGATGAAAAGTATACTACAGGGTGTTTGGTGCATCGTGTGCCAAATTGAAATCAGTGATTGGGGGGGTCCTTGGCTACCTCTTCACGCCCCTTAAAAAAGTTTTGGCCCAATCAATTTTTTTTTGGAATTAAAACTAATTTGGGTGGAAATTGACGAAAGCCCACACTTAAATTTAGATTAAAAAAAACTATTAATTCTAGCTTAAATTTTCTTTTTCATCTTTAAATTGTAATAGTGTACACTTCTATCAAAACCAAAATCACTCACCTCACACATCTAGTTTTTTTTAAATTGCCCACCAAAGTTTATTTTTGTAAAAAGTATAAACTTGAACCTCAACTTTAGATATCAATAAAAAATAAACTAAAAGTGATCATGCTCTTCAGATTTAATGAAAATATCTCTGGAGTATCCCCTTTCTAGTGGTGTGTAATACGTTATGAAAAGTAACAATTTCTATCACTAATTTGCATTTTTCTGTACGGGGTCGCATTTTTCTAATATTCAACAGGTGTAATAAAAATAATTTTTTGCCTTAATTATACTCACTAAGCAGGTAATAATTTACGGTTTTGTAGGTTTTACTTATAAAAGCTATTTAAACATTTACTTTACCCTTAAACCGTGAATTAAGCGTAACAAAAAAGAACATAACTTAACGATAATAAAATAACTTAACGAATCATGAATCACACTGAAATAGCACATACGTTAGGTAGCAGAGGCAGTAATGTCTAGACTAAAAATAATACACAGGTGGGAGGTTTTTTAAAGTACAAGTTTTTAAAAAGGTAAAGTTATTTCACTCTAATAAAGTGAAATTTATCTTCTTTCCCTTTAGTAAAAGAGCCCTGTGTCGACCCGGCCGCGTAATTTTTTAGTCTAGACAACTCCTGGGAATTGTGCTAGTGGCAGCCATGACTTGGTCGGAGATCTGTTGGCATACAAGTCACCCGATAGTTGGATGACATAGCAGCCGTGGCCGGAAAGCATTAGACAGTGTAGAATCATTCGTGGATCTACACTCCACCAGATTTTTGACGGCTGACGAGAACACTAGGGAGTTTAGTAGGATAGCCTGTCACCACACACCACCGTCTGCCCTCAAGATTCGAAGAAATTCTCCTCGAAAAAAAAAGTGGCGGTATAAAGAAGAAGCTTACACTATGCAGAGGGTAGATGTGGCTGAAATGATGGTGGAACATCACTGCCTGACGTATGTGCTAGTTCAGTGGAAAATTCATGATTCGTTCAGTTATTTTATTAACGTTAAGTTATGTTCTTTTTTGTTACGTTTTAAGGGTAAAGTAAATGTTTAAATAGCTTATATAAGTAAAACCTACAAAATTGTAAATTATTACCTGCTTTGTGAGTATAATTAAGGCAAAAATTTATTTTTATTACACCTGTTGAAAATTAGAAAAATGCGACCCCGTACAGAAAAATTTAAAATTAGTGTTAAAAATTGTTACTTTTTATAACGTATTATACACCACTAGAAAGAGGACATTCCAGAGATATTTTTATTTAATCTGAAGAGCATGATCACTTGTAGTTTATTTTTATTGATATCGAAAGTTGAGGTTCAAGTTTATACTTTTTCCAAAAATAAATTTTGGTATGCAATTAAAAAAAAACTAGATGTGTGAGGTGAGTGATTTTGGTTTCGATAGAAGCGTACACTATTACAATTTAAATATTTAAGAGAAAATTTAAGCTAGACTTAATAGTTTTTTTTAATTAAAATGTGGACTTTCGTCAATTTTCACCCAAATTAGGTTTAGTTTCGCCTAGGAGTATGAAGAATAATCGTGCCAAGTTTCGTTAAAATCGTAGTCTCGTAGTTTTTTTTTTGGAAACATTTTACTGATTACATTTTTGGCATCAGTATCGATCACTAATCACCCCCTGAAAGTTATTTTGAAAATATATTTCATGTACAGAATTGACTTCTCTACAGATTTATTATAAGTATAGATTATAATACGTACTTGGCTAATTTCCTTGAAGATTGGCTGCTGTAACCGAAATTCGGTCAGGAGTTCGGTCAGAACATAATAATGTTCTCTACAAGATAGGAAGCATACCGAACAATGTCTATAACAACTATTCCATATTATTTTCCGAACGAGCAATGCGTTTATACCAAAATGTAGTTTGAGTTAGTTAGTTTGATCGGGCAGTTTTCCGCAACTCGACGTTTGAGCGCCTATTTTGCGTGGGGTACCAAAATGTATGTAAACGTATTGTATTTCTATAAAACTAAGTATGTCCTCTGCGGTCTGGACCGGGATGGTTGTCCAAAATTGAAATACCACACACTGCTGCACGCCTTGCACGAAAAACATGTTAAACTAATGTCCGCTTATCTCTGGTGCTTAGTAGAATTGCAGTCGTTAAACTAAGCCATTAGACATCAAGATGAGAATTATTATATGAGAATAGCTTACATTCTGATGTGTTCTTCTAATTAGTAAATTCTGAAATACACAAACAGTGTGTACATTTAAGCATTTCTTTTTTATGAGTATGATTATGTAAACGATGTTCATCAATGCCAAATAATTGAGAGGTTTTTATTGTCACTCACTCCTAGCTAGTGTCTGAACGTAGGTTCGGCTTCGTGCATCTTGGGCCAAACAAACCACATTTGACCATACCTTCGTCTTCGGCTAAACTTGGCCGAAGTTTTGGCCTAAGCCGATTTTCCGGGAGCATGGTACGAATCGATTAATGGACTTCTTGAGATTTCTGCTTGTGAGATAGTGGTAGGGCTTAGGTTCCCGCCTGACTAGTGACTGCGCTTTCCGCGTTTCCAGTTCATTCGGTGTATACCCTATCTTGAGATAGGGTATCTTACATGTCCATATGGCGATAGCAACTGACAAAATAATTAAATCAGGCGAGAGGAAGCCACTATACTGCGCTACTTTGAAAAAACATATCAGGATGAATAATTATAGTTAGGGCTAAAACTCATGACTGGCTCAGTGGCTCAATAGTACCCCCGCCTCACATTTGTATTTTTTCCGTGTCTGGAGTACGTATTTGTGGTACCTTCGCTGTTCTGATACCTATAACACAAGTGCTAAAGCTACTTGCGTTGGGATCGGAATGATATATGTGATGTGGTCTGATATTAGATTTAGATGTTATGATTTAGTATTGCACGATGTGGCCTGTATACGTAGTTACAAATCGTCTGCTTGCGTTGTTTAAAGTCATTGCGACTTTTCCCGATGTACCTAACCCAATTTTGATTTAATTAATTTTCCGTGGTGGTTGTTGGGCAATTTCCTTAGAGGCGTAATATCAGAGGCGGGCAGCACCAGCCTTTGCGAACAACTACAAAGCTTTGCGGCGATATTTCACAATAACGCCGGTCTCGCCCGCCGTCCGACTGCCCCAAAAAAGGCGGGACACGCTAAAAAGTAAACTTGAACGTTTATAGTTTAGCGAAAACGGTATTGACGCGGATTTTTTAGCTTGCTTTGGTTCTCTTCTGGTCCATTATTTAACAAATTTTGTTTTATAGGTTTTGTTGTATTTTGTCACTCAGGTGGTTCTACAGCTACCTGCAAAACAGACAACAGTATGTCGAGCTGACTGCGGTGGACGGGACTTGTGTGCGATCGGCATCGCGACTGGTCACTCATGGAGTGCCTCAGGGCTCGATTCTAGGACCTATCCTTTACACACTATATAGTGCGGATATAGTGAACAATATAGAGCACAGTGGACACCACCTATATGCAGACGATATGCAGCTGTATCTTTCGTTTGCTCCTGCCGACTGTGATAATGCAGTGGGGAGGTTAAATGAGGACTTGAGTCGTATTAGTGAGTGGTGCAAGTCCAACTGTCTTGTGCCAAATCCTAAAAAGTCAAAGTTTCTTCTTGTTGCCACAAAGAAGATCATAAGCAATTTACAGAACAAACCATTAGATGTTCTTCTAAATGGGGAAAAAATCGAGCGAGTGAATGTGGCCAGAAACCTGGGACTGAACTTCGATTGCCACCTGAAATTTGAAGATCATATTTCAGAGTGTTCTCGTCAGTGCTTGTATAGACTCAAGTTATTATACAAAATTCGACCTTATATTGGTGAGCAATTAAGAATACTATTGTGTGAGTCCCTAGTACTATCTAAGCTCAACTACTGTGACACAGTGTACGGGCCGTGCCTCCTCGGCAAGACAAGCAAGGTCATTCAAAGAGTTCAAAATGCCTGTGCACGCTATTGTTTTAACATCCCTCCACGCACACATGTTACCCCTTTCCTGAATGCGTCAAATATAATCAAAATGGAGGCACGTAGGAAACTTCACCTGGTCACACTTCTGTTTGGCGTCATCAAGACAGGCGTGCCAAGCTACCTCTTCGAGAAACTCTCGTGGGCTCGGGAGCAGAGCAGGTACCCCAGAAGGTCTTGCACACAAATTTTCACTACTGTGCGGCACAGGACTGTGGCCTTCCGAGGTTCTTTCAGATTCGCCGCGTCGCGGTGTTGGAACGACTTGCCTCCTCCTGTGCGTGACCTGGAATTAAGGAATGCTTTTAGGAGGAGACTCAAAGAGCATCTATTACACCAAGCCGAGAATAAATCCGGTGATTCGCCTTGGAATCGGGTGTAGTATCGGCCTCCATATCGGCTTATTGGTGGTAGCAAAAATCGCATGGTATGAATGAATGGTGGTACAAATTGTATTTCTGCTTTTCTGCCAGCGCGCGGCACCACGTTTTGTGACGTGGTAGATCATGCTGACAGCTAAACGTCACTGTCGGGCCACAGATTGAGTAGTTGGTCGTGGTCGGGCACTTTTGTTTGTTCGCCTGTTATTATTTTTTTTATACGTGGGTCATGGAGGGTGTGCCTGCTTATTACGAGTAGTAGACATGGAAGTAATACTTAATACTTCCATGGTAGTAGTACATTAGATTACTTCCATGACGTAGGTATCTTCTTTCTTTTTTTTTTTTTCTTAACTGTGTGCCCCAGTGTGTGAGACTTTGGCCATTTTAATTTGTCTGTATTTACGTATGTATTACACTGTATTTATTTATCTACTTAAATATTCCATGTAACTTAAATGTATATATTTATATTATACGTATTACAGTATTAAATCTATTTGCTCGACGTCACCTACACAATGGCTCCGCCAGAATACCAGCGCTGCCGCGAGCGCGGCGCACACCTATACCGCGCCGTGGCAGCATTATGCTGAGGCGGAGCCCATTGGCCTGCGCATGTAAACTTTATGTAGGTACCTATTTATTCCAGACATAATATTATATATATCTTTTCCTATTATCTGTGCTGTCAACTTCTTTTTTTTGTATTTATTGTGCTTTGTTTAATGTGATATGTCTGTGTGTCAATTTGCGGGCTAATAAATGTTTTTTCTTTCTTTCTTTCTTTCTTTCTTATAGAATCTCTATCGTCATATCATAGAATTACTGCTTCTTCTTTTCGAGTCTCTAGTGATAAATATAATGTCCAGAGACCAGTGCTCGACCACTCGAACAGTACTAGTAAGTCTGCGAAGATTCCTTGTCCAAATTCTGGAGTGTCCTGCCTATCCGGGCAAGCAGGATACTTCAGAAGATAGTCAATGGCTCCACTTCTGGTGACCATGGTCTGGGGGACAAAGCCGCATTCTCACTGATTTTGAGAGCAACCTGAACCCGCGGTCAATTGAGGAACTGAAGTTGGCCATGTAGAACTATCCCCCTGGAGAAAGACTTTTAAAGGGAGTGTAGGTATATAGATAAAATTAATTACCGCGCAGATAATCAGGTCTCGTATCAAAAAGTACTGTAAGTCTGCCGGACGATTATGCTTATACACTATACGACATCTTCCAACACGCTTGTTCTTTTTTTTTTTTTTTTTTTTTTTTTATTTTTTTTTTTTTTTTTTTTTTTAAGAGGGGAATGCATTAGGCACCTTCATGCCGTCTCCGGGGGGAGGCGGCATGGTGTGTGGGACTCACACCTCCCAAAAAGGGAGGGCATACCCACTAAACCCCCCTGTGTCGCCAGTGGGCAGCAAGTTGCAGGGACACGGGTAGCGCCGAAGCATACGGCCATATCCCTGCCTGCCCTGGCCAGCTGCAGATGATAAGCGGCCGGCACTCCTGGTCCGGAGAGGGCAAATACCCCTGCCCCCGGATCCGGGGAGCAGTAGAGTGCTCCCCGGGCGGACCTCGTGCAACGGTGTGGCTGCACCCACCACACCGTTACGCCCCTATAAGTGGATCGCGCCCCCGCACTCACCACTCGGGGCACGAAGGAGAGGCTCAGAGGGCATACGATGCGTTGTATGCCCTCCGGCGACGCCCGGGCCGGGGGCGGCGTAGAGCGGGCGCGTCTACCGCAGCCTCACGCTCTCTTTCCGCCGCCTCCTTCTGCGAGATCACTGTCTCGCAGAATGCGAGCATCGCTCGCCAGACCTCCTTCGACGCCGTCATCTGCCGCAAGAGTTGCGGCAGGTCGAGGTCCTGTGCGACGGTGACGAGGACGGAGCGCTCATTGGCCCAGGCAGGGCAATGCTGAAGCGTATGCTCTGCCGTGTCCTCCGAGCCACTGTCGCAGTGACGGCATAGAGGATCAGGCTCTCGCCTGATCCTCCATAAGTACCGGCTGAAACATCCATGTCCCGTGAGGACCTGGGTCAGCCGGTACGTCACCACCCCGTGGGGGCGCCGCATCCACTCTTCCAAGATGGGGCCAATGGCCTGAGTGGTGCGGCGCCCCCACGGGGCAGCCTCGAGGCGCTCACGCCATACTGTGAGCGCCTCCGCCTCAACGGCCTCTTTCTGCGCTCCGACTTCGGCGGGCGCTGGCCGGAGGCCCCGCGACCGCTGCTCGGCTCGCCACAGGTAGACTGCGGCGAGTACGGCAGCGTCCAGGTCCCACGGAAGGGACCCGGCAATCGCAGTGGCGGCATCCGCGGATATAGTTCTATATCCGCGGATGGCCCTCAACGCCAGGGGGCGTTGGGCCCTCCACAGCGCGCGGGAAGTCTCCACCGTAATGGCGCCAGCCCAGACCGGCGACCCATAAAGGGCCATCGATCTGAGGACGCCTAGGTAGAGCCGCCGGCACGCTGCAGAGGGCCCCCCCACATTGGGCAGCAGTCCGCTTAATGCGCCCGCTGTCCCCGCCAACTTGGGCCACAGCTTTTCGAAGTGGCCCCTAAACGTCCAACGCCCGTCGACACGCTTGTTCTTCGTACAACCATACCTACGTCCTTTAAACTTTATGTCCAGACAATCTATATTCGAAGGAGATTGCAGTTACATCTCGTAAATAATGTTTAAACCAAATAATTGGCCTTTCATCTTTAAAATCAACTATATATTTATCGAAATATTTATCATATTTTGTCAAAGCGCGGACAATATTCCTTTGACTGTTGTGTGCGTCTACAAGAAAAGAATAAAAAGAGGAATCTTGAAAAATCTCACGATTATATTTTACCTAAAAATGGCGGACACTTTTTATAAACAGGGTAAATGACCTAAGTGAGAGTATCAAAACGTCGACAACCTCTCCGCCTGACGGTGAGCGAAAGTAATTCAGCGATTGCACATGGCTACAGCTTTTAGTCGTGAAGAGAAAGTGTATGAGAGGTTTTGACTCATACTGTTCCCATTGAGAGTTGGCATCAACACTTTATAGGCACTTTATACATTATTACTCAGTTTTTACCTCTGCTTTTGCAAAAAAACAGAGATTATCACTGTAGCGAATCGAGACTAAGTAGATTGTAACAGTAACCACACGATCTGATGGCCACGTACTGTGGACGCCCTGTGCCCTATCCAAGAGACATAGTACATTAACCCGTATTCTCAAACGTTACTATGCGTCGTCCGGACCCACAGGGACACAAAAACCTATTCATAAACAACACTTGAGTGGCGGTTGCCATTATAAATGTCTTACTTTGCATAGTGTTGTTAGTTTTCATAGATAAGTATTGTGTGTGAATACGGGTGTTAGTCAATCACCGTCAACTTCGAGGCTACTGACTAATTTCTTGACAGAAAAACCCCGTAACTATTTTTGGCCCGACCCGGGATTCGAACCCGGGACCTCTTGGTCTTTAGGCGGTATTTGCTACCACTAGACCAAAGAGGCAGTCAAAATACAGGGTGTTTGGTGCATCGTGTGCCAAATTGAAATCAATAATTGGGGGGGTCTTTGGCTACCTCCTCACCCCCCTTAAAAAAGTCTTGGCCCAACCAATTTTTTTTTTCTGAGCTAAAACTAATTTGGGTAAAAATTTACGAAACTCTACACTTAAACTTAAATTTAAAAAAAACTATTAAGCCTAGCTTAAAGTTTTTCTTAAATATTTAAATTGTAATAGTGTACGCTTCTATCGAAACCAAAATCACTCACCTGCAACATCTAGTCTTTTTTTAATTGTCAATTATTGATTTCAATTTGGCACACGATGCACCAAACACCCTGTATATTAACTTTTCTATCTTCTGTGACCGAATCCGGACGTAAAATTACAGATTTTCTGTGGCGTATTAAAAAAAAGCAAATATATTACATATATTT